>ML776979.1:858075-890177 GCA_009831015.1 Picea engelmannii
TTTGCTTCCTGATTTCTCTCATGTTGTCCATCTCTTTGTTTCTTTGGAGCTCTGCAATATTTCTTCAGATGTCCTTTCTTCCCACAATTCCAACACTCTATCTTTCCAAGTCTGGATTTGGATCTGCCCTTCCTAGAATTCCCGTGGTTCCCTGAGCTTTTTCCTCTATCCTTTTGTCTTCCCCTGTTATCCATGTTCAACGCATTAATTGATGTCTCACCTGTTCTTTTCCATCGCATTTCCTCACTAAGGATAACACCAACAACATCATCAAATTTTAAAGTATTTGAACCAAAGACAGAGTTACTTACAGCCATGAACAAGCCATTCCAACTTTCTGGCAATGAGTACAAGATTAGAAGAGCCCTAACCTCATCATCAAAGTCCACTTTTACAGAACATAGTTGATTAGTAACCGTATTAAATTCATTTAAATGATCTGCAACAGACCCACCTTCTGACATCTTCATATTAAATAATCTCTTCATTAGAAATACCTTATTAGACGCCGAGGGTTTTTCATACAATTTAGATAATGCGTCCATCAGATCCTTCGTTGTCTTTTCTTTCGAGATATTGAAATCCACCAACGCTGCCAAGCTCAGCCGTATTGTTCCTAGAGCCTTTTTGTCAAGAATCTCCCATTCTTCGTCCTTCATGGCCGTCGGCTTCTTTGCTACTCCGCCCAATGGTAGGAATAGATCCTTTTGATATAAATAATCTTCCATCTGCATCTTCCATAACTGGTAGTTTTGGCCGTTAAATTTCTCAACCCTAAACTTTCCATCTTCCGACATTGCTCCCACTCGAACCAAGAACCCTTTTTTCTTGCGAGTTACCTTTTGCTCTAATACCAATTGTTAGAAAAATAGGACCACGGAGCAATAAAATAAAACAAATGCGGAAACAAAACACAGAATATACACAACACAATAGAGACACAGATTTACGTGGTTCACCCAATGTGGGCTACGCCCACCAGAGAAATTGCCAGGTCCTTCCTTTATTATTATCCAACAACTGAAGGGATACAACCTACAACAAAACCCGCTATAACTTCCTCTTCTTTCTCTCACAGTCTCCTCTCTCAGAATACAATACTTGCCATCATGCATAGCCGCAATACATTTCCCTCATAGCAGAGGGTTCCCTTCTAGGGAAAAAACCCTAACATAATTTCTACCGTTAGATCTGTGACCTTATAATGAACAGTCCAGATTTACAATGAAATTACAATATACATTTACAAGGAAAAATTTTCTTCGGCGGCCCTCTTGCCCCCGAACCCCCCAACTGGGGGGATAGGCCCCTCGGACCCCGCAAAGGGGGTACCCCCCCCTCTGCACTCCCCCACGTGGAAGAGTGTACATACTTATGGAGTGTAAAGTCTTCATGGGGTATAAACATGGATGAAAAAACACAAGACGTCTGAGTCAAGAAGATAATCAGGCTCTACAACCAACACTTTGCACCCTTGATTGGGCTCTGTGAACACCTTGCATTTTGTTTCTCATGAGCTTGGGACTTTCAAAGGGCCCGTCTGCATACCTCTTACTTTGGCATTGTGCATACTTGACACTGTGACTCCCAAAAGAGAAACTTAGGAAGTTAAAACTGAATTTTTAAACTCTTTTTCAGAAACGAAAAACACACATACGTAGTTTTACATCATCATAGTATCTTTAGTTCAGAAAGTTGAAGCCAACTTATAGTCTCCTCTGTGGGATGAGATATTTTCTCTTCTCTTTTTTCCCTCCTTTAAAATGTTATGTTAATTCATATATCTACCTATTCGGTTGTACCATGGAGTGTTGTCATACTTATTTCCAAGTAAACATGAGTAAAGTTTGAAAATTTCATTAATGATAGATTACCTACTTAAGGGTTTCTGGTTATTACTGCTAAAGATTATGTCATGATGTTATTGAATTTCTCTCCTATTTTTTAAATTGTAAGATATTGAATTATTGCAATAGCATACAAATGTGTTATGTAGGTAGTGACCATGTTTTCAGATTTTATGTGTTCCTTGAAGAAATTGTAATTAAGAATGTTGGTAATTAGTTGAACTTCATAATAGTTTGAAGTTATGGAAATTAGATACTTCCTTGTTCCTCATAACAGTCTCCATTCTTGAGACCTTAAATGGTCAAAATCAATCGGATGAATCCTAGACTTGAGTGTTGATTATGTGTCTTGGAGGTCCTAGCCTTGCAGGATAGGTTGGGTGGGTAGACATTGTATGTTATATCATGTAATTTGGAAGATATCTAAAATACATGGATGTTGTATCTAATTCTTATTGTTTATTGAGATGGGCGAATTTAGAAAGTGTATGTATTACTAAATTATGTTAACTTCATGTATCACTCGTTCAATGTTGTTTAAAAAAAAAGTCTTATTGCTCTCACTTAATTTTATGTCGTAACAGAGGGGATGTTACAGTGACTCATATGTACAACTATGACTTCACCATCATTGCACTTCTATACAACTGCCACCCATTTGTACCCTTCCATTTTCGTGACAATACAACCTGTATATTATCCACTATATTATCCTATACAAAAAACATTACAATCATTTGTACTAGCAAATTAAGATCCATATAGTTCTGAATATTTCATGGAAATTATGAGATCATACAATAGTGACCAAAGTCAATCAAAGTTGATCACAAGAGTTCTCCTCCAATAACTAGGAAAATGTTAGGCAACAGGGAAATTAATTATGGGTTGAACAAGCTTGAGAAAAAACACAAATAGGTAGATGCTTAATACAAACAAGTCATCGAGGACTAAGAAAAAATCAAGGAGAATTTTTTTCAGAACCATGATAATCTAATGTATGGAATTAAATAATCAACAAACATGATAGAGAAGCCAACCAAAATAATCAAGGAAGCACTAAAGGAAGAGATTAAAGAACACACCAAAGAAATAATGGAACTAAAGGAACTTCTCAAAGGGTTTTTTCCCAACATTAAGTCTTTGAATATAGTTAATATGCAACTAATTTCACCAAATACAAATAATCCGCAACCAAGCATGTCCACAAGAGGTCATGAACATAATGTTGTCCTACATAAGTCTGTAAACATTCAGGTACCTGATAAGGGTAAAACTAGAGTTATCAAAGTTCAGTGGGAATGGAAACAAAAGTGTGGCCTAGATTAACAAAGTACAAAAATAATTTGACATAAATAATACAAAAATGATAATGAAGGAATCAAACACACCTCCATGAATATTGAGGGAAACATGTATAATTTGTACATGTTGTAGAAGAAGTCAACTAATTCATATGGCTCAGATATATTCAAGAACGATTTATTTAAAAGGTTCCAAGGTATCTCCAAAGATGACGTTTTTGCAAAACTCTATAGACTTCAACAAAAAGGTAACATTGAGAAATTCATGCATAAATGGGAAGAACTAGCTACATGAGTACTCGAGTTATCATAAGAACAACTAATCCAATCCTATGTGAGAAAACTAAAGCCACACATCCAAAATGGATTAAAAATGCATAATATTACATCCATGGAAATGACCATGCATAAGGAAAAAGCTACAAAATCTAAATTGGAAAGATCATTCCAAAAATTTGACAAGATTTATTCAATATGAAAGCTACTCGAGACCATAGATATTGAAAATTTCAAATATCATCACCAAATCTAAGAGAATAGAAATATAATTTAGACCTAATGATGAAGGAAGGGAAAATGTAGATATTGTGGAGACAAATGGTCATCAAAGCACAAATGCAACAATAAAAAATCATATAAATATGAAGTTGAAAGATAATTAGACACCTCCATCAGTGACTCTAATGAAGAAACAAAATATTTTTCATGGATATGGTAAGAATTTGTCTCCACATCATATATATGAATCCAATCACTTATATCATTGCAAAATTATAAATGACTAGGAAGAAAAGGTTTTCACTGAAGAAGATATGTTCAATTCTAACAAAAATGAAAACTCATTGAAGGTGTCATTAGAAACAACCACATGAATCAGGTAGATATTAGGGGAAATTTGAGGTCTAAAATGGGCCTCCTAAGGAAAATAATAAAATAAGAGTTAAAAGAATAAAATAAGAGTTATGAATTTTCAAAGACAAAGAAATGAGACTATTTTTTTAATCATATTTTCAACTTGTCTCCTAATATGTTTACTCAAATATCAAGTTTAGGTAGTCATTGGATGTAAAATTAAATTCCTCATCCAACAAGTACTTGCTTTTCATGCTTTTGACATGCCAACAATGAGATAAATTGGAAATACATGAAAACAACATGTTTATTTTCATGTATTTCTAGTTTATCTCATTGTGGGTCTATCAAAAACATGTAGAGTGGGTACTCATTGAATGTGGAATCTAATTATGCATCCAACAACTACCTACATTTGATATTTGAGTAAACCTATAAGGAGATAAGTAAAAAATACAATTAAAAAAAGTAGTTTCCTTTGTTTCCCTCCAAAAAAAATTACCTTTATGGTTGACATCATAATTTTGAATCCTATTGGTTCTTTTAAAGTTTATTTTGATAGTACATTTTTTGTTTTGAAGCTCATTTTTTACCTGAAAATTCCCCTAATTATTTTAAGGAAGAATAATAAAGGGTCTATAATGAACTAAAAGGAAGAAGAATAACTATCTATAACAATATATACTCCACCTTATCTAAGGAAGAATAGTAATAGCTACAAGATTATGGATGAAAAAACCAGGATATCGCTTGCGGAAATTATAGGAAGAATGGAATCATGGACCGTTAAACTTAATTGAAGCATAAAGAATAAAAATGCCACAATCTTACTAGACTCTAGAAGTACACACAATTTCATGGATATTAATCTCATAAAAAAATAAAGCTTTATGTATACCCAGTGAAGGATATCATTGTTATAATGACTAATGGTAAAAAATTCAAAGGAATAGGAAGGTGTGATAAAATTCATGTACATATACAAATCTTGGAACTACAAACTAGATATTACAAGATACCACTCAATGGGATGAACATGGTATTAAGAGCACAGTGGTTGAGGCAATTGGGCACATATTCCACAAAACTCCCAGAACACTTTATGGAATTCAAATGGTAAGGGAAGAAGTACAATTTTATGGGTTAGGAATCCTATATCATATGTTAAAATAAATATCAAATATCACACTTCTTCTACAAACAAACCACAGAAATATTCAAAGAAAAACAAATCCACGACCAAGATGACTCTCTTTTAGGGGTGCTTTGAGGATTAACAATTGATAAAGGGAGAGGGAATTTTATTGATTCATAATGGATCATTATATAATATTTCATCTAATTTGGTACATTTCAGGTGGGAAAATTGGAAGAATTGTCTTGCAAGGCCCATTTTAGGGGTGGGTCCCAATATGCTGATTTGAAGTTTGAAACTTCCATAGCTGGTTTGAGGCATCAAATGACAATTTTTAGTGTCAACTTTGGGATCTTAGCTTCTATCACATCACCACTATTCTTAACACTAAAATTGTTCCCATGACTAAAAATCACCTCAATCATAGTTTGTATGCGGAAGTTATGCCTCCCGTAAGTGGATCTACCCGATTGGCCACAATGGTACCATGTGGATGCCACATAAGTGCCCATTAGTGACACATGTGGGGATAGTAAAGTGTGTATTTTCAATAATATTCTAAAGGGTCCAAAACCCTAACACTATTTAAGGGTTGAGGCATGAAAAAACCTTAACCCTGACCCTAGACGAATATCATGTTGTGTTAAACATTGGACCACTTGAAAGAGAATGGGTTCCTTTATTTTGGGTATTTTTATTCTTAAATAGTTGAGAATATAATCCATTAATGTGACGTTGAAGAATATTAGAGGAGGTAGAAGGTTTTGTAGCATCCATTCAGGCCACAATGTCTATGGAAACTCCAAAGTGAGTTCCCATTTCTTTGTACTTTCAATTCATAGATGAGAAAAAGAGAGTGGAGCATAGACCTCACCTTCTATCTGAGTTTTCTCATGTATTGGTTTTCCCAAGTCACATCTTGTGTTAATTTTTGTAGATGGTGTGTTCATTCTCTTGTTTCTTTCATTTCAGTTTTAGTTATTTCCATAATTTTGAGTGTTATAATAGTAATGTTAAATCTAAGATATAAGATAATAAAATGTATAATAAAATATTTGATAATATTGTAAGATCCATTGTGACAAACTATTACAATCAAATCTCCATGACAATAACAACAACAACAACAACAACAACAACAACACAACTAGGAACAACTAATACAAGAAATAAAATATCAAATTAAATAATAACGGAAATAAAAAAATAACAAAGTAAATAAAGAGTCATAACCTTTCTTGAAAAGGTGTCATGACACCCATTTAGGTTTATTTAGACGAAATCTCTTTTGTAAAACTTATCAATCTATTATTCATCATTTATATATATATATATATATATATATATATATATATATATATATATATATATATATATANAATATATTAAAGCATAATTATTCCAACAACTCACAAAGACATACGTAAGGAATAATCTATGACTATAATGCTTAGGGGATGACATAAAGAAAGAAAGTGGACTCCAATAAGAGTATAAAAAGAAAGAAAGTGAACTTTGAGAAAATTTTCACATTGAATTAAAAAAAAAAATATGGAAACCAAAATGTTTCATTATCATGACTTAAACATATAGAATCACATTGATTTAAAAAATCATGATTGATATGGTCTAGTAAAATTCCTAAAAATTCTTATCTAGACACTTTTGCATATTTATCTTCAAATCAGAGATGGTCAATGACCCAAATTGATATAATATAAGGGTTAGTGAGGACCCATTATGGATTCATGTATAAACACATGATAATATCTAAAGGAGTTCCAAGGAAGTGTAAGAAATTGACAAAGTTGTTCAACGATTACTATGGATTGGCAAAACCACTATTCACAAATAACAATTTTGGATACAAAGTGTTTACTAATTCATTTTTTATTTTATCTCATGACTGGGAAAAGTTGGTCTTTGTTCACTCCCAAACCTTAATTTTGTAGTAGAACAAGTATAGGAACCCAATATGTTGTAGTTAACATCTAGATGGCATGAAAGGTAACTTGAACTCCAATATGAGAAAACTTATAACCATTAGAAAGCTCTTTGACATGGGAACATATTAAAGTAATTATGTATCATAAAAGAATTTTTTATTTTCCTAAAACATAGCATAACAAAGTTTACTAGTTTGATTTCAACAAATTTGTCAACATTGATGATCCCAGAGATGCATTACGCTTTGAGAAAAATGTCTCTAAAGTGTAATATACATAGGATATATTACCACTAATGTAATAATGTATAAAAAATAATATGTAATGTAGACATAGGTTATTATTTACATCATGTTGTGACTCATACAACAACCCCCCATTATTTTTAAATTCTTGAATAAATAAATAATGGGTCTCTTACAAATTTTTGGGTTTTTATGATTTGATTCCTTTTGTTGTTGGCTATTTGGTATCTTGATTGATATATTCTTGGTCCAATTTAAAATTTTTGATAAAACCCTTTGAATCAAGAATAATCAAAAAATAAATTTGTACTTTTGCAGTTTCCGGATGTCCCGGTGGACTGATAATCGAGTGGTTGGGATGGTCTTATTTTTAAAAATTTACATTAACTTCCCTAATTCTTGGTGGTCTGGTGCACTGGCGAACCCATGACCGGGCTAGGTTTTCTTTTCGTTTCAAAGTTTTATATAATTTCCTGATCTCCTAGTGTCCTGTTGTCCCAGTGAGCCGGTGAGTCGGTGAGATGGTAGACTGAGCCAAGATTTTTCGCGCATTGTGTTATGTTTGAATAAGAAGCCCAGTCTCCCAGTTCTACAGTGGTGCAATTAATCAAAAGGGTTATGTACAATAATAAAAATTCTTAACATAATCACAATGACCCAAGTCATGTTGTTGTTTTTTAAAAGTTCAAATATATATAAACTCTCGGTGAGTCGGTGCCTAGTTATGAATGTTGCCTTGCATTTCCAAGAAACTAAATTGTCTTTTCTCCATTTAATAAATCTCAAGATTGTTTTTAATGTGAATTAAACAAATTTACTGAGCATTGGGAGATGAATTATGATCAAATAAACAACATGAATTTACACATAACACTACCTTCCACTCTGTTATCATTTCTCACAGTGCTTTTGAGTTTGATAAGTAAGATAACTTCCATAAATTTAGGATTCTAAAGTCACAAAGTTCTTCCTAGTTTCTTTTTTCGGTTAGTCTCTTTGTTTATATCATTGTTGAAATTAGTAAAAACAATTTTTTTTTTATTCAAATCTCACCTTGAATTTCTTTCTACAGGAACTCTTGATGATAGAATGACTAGGAAGGGTAAAGAAAAACAAAACAAAAGGATAAGGAGGAAGAGATTGAAAAGCACTTGAATTCATCATTCTTCTTAGATAATTCTTTCAAAACAAGAGCCAAAAATAACATGGAATGTAGTGAGATTTACAAATTCATGGAAGATGGAAACTTTATAGAAGAGTATGATTCTAACATTGATGACTTGGAAGATATCAAGAAGTCCTTCCTACATAATATAGCTACCAAACCAATGATTCTTCATTACTATGACATGGTATGGTGGATCATCTTTCATACCAATATATCTACTTACTCTATTGTGAATTCTGCTCAAAAAATTGTTGGGTCATTTAGACCAAAAGATATCTCTAATATGCATAAATTAAGGCCACCCAAAGTATGTTTGGATGATAATTTTATTAATGTTTTCATTTAAAGGAGGTTGAAAAGGAAGAAACAAAAATGGGTGATTTGATTAGGGAACGGTGGTATGATTCCAACACTTTTAAAATTATTTCAGAAAAGATATACCATATCCAAATATTAAATAATCCTCCCATTCTAGTATCCATTATTCTCTATTGTTTGTATGGTGAAAAGGACTTTTTAAATTTTAAATTGGGTTGGGTTCCACTCATCTACGAGGTTCTAAAAGGATAAATTTTTAATTGGGCTCACATCCTCTCTACTAATATCAGACTATAGGTGAATAAATCACAAGAAGCACCACCGGGGTATTTCCCTGAGTTTTGTATGTCAGGATATTTGATAGATGTTATTTGTGCAGTCACCCCATTTCCTTTATTGGATTGGAATTTGTCCCCTTCTGAAGAGTCTATTCACATACACTATTCTAAATTGTGGTTGTAGAAATTTCTTTTATGAAATCTTCAATCACTTCACGGTCCCTTTACACATGATTTTGAAAAATCAACCAGCCCTCGAGTTCACCTAACAAGATATAAATTCTAAAGAAATCAGTGATAGGGTTTGATGATGAATAATTTTCATGCATAAGGATTTTTGAACGTGAAGGAGCACCTCATATTTTTCCAATATATGTTCCAGACAAATTGGTGTTCAGAGAAATTGCATATCAAACTGTTGGTATTAGTATTGTTTCCTCATTGTCAAAAAGTTGGAAAAAGAAATGGCCATCTTTCCCAATTTCATTGGTAATTTATTCTGTGTTGAATGATAAACATGCTCTGAAAGAATTAAAACACATGGAAGGAATTTGGTTGGCATGGGGTAATTTTAAAAGACACGACCCAATGGGCCTTATTAAGAAACACTACAACATGGTTAAGAATGTTAAAGATTACAATCACGAGGATGACCCAATTGATATCATTTTCCAAAGGGCCCAAATTACCAAGAAGATACACACAAATTAGTGAAACTTTGGAATGTTGCGCATCTCAATTAAGAGGAGTTTGTAGAAGACATTGTTGATTCCTTAGGGGCATTTCCTTATGTAAATAAATGGTTAGTGAGCAGGATTATTTCTCAATTAAGGAAAGAAAAGAAATAGATGTTGGAATTGCAGGAACAATTGAGTTCCAAAGAGACTACCATGTCTAAAGAACATCAAGCTCAGATTGATCATCTCACAAAAGAAAACAAGGTATCTATTGATACCATTGAACAACTCAAAGTTGAAATAGGTTACATTAAGATAGAACATGCTAATAAAATAATTGTTCTCCAAGAAGATAATAAAGTAATAAACAAGAATCATGAAGAGAAAATTAATATTCTGGTAATTCAAATAAATGAATTGAAAATCAAAAAAAAAAAATTAGAGTTAATTAAGACAAAAGAAATGGATATAAATGATAGATTAGCTTCTCTTTAGGAGCTATTATATACTAATTTAACAGAAATCAAAGGACAACATGACCAGCTGTTAGAATTCACTACATAGTCTCAAACATAGTCTGAGAAACAAAGAGCTTCTCGGAAATACTTTGATAAATTCAAATCATAGGAAACAAAGGGTATCAATATGCCAAAATATTTCTCTATGATGACTACGGAAGAAAAAATTCAAGTACACGATTCACTTGATTCTTGGTATACTCATTGTATTTTTTCACATGATTTGGTCCAGGAAACCAATAAAAATTGATTATATCTATGGGATTTAGCTCTAGATATCATTGAAAATAATGATATGCCTCATGTTCAGTTTCTTGTTCAGTTAGTAACCTTATCAAATTGTCTTTCAGATGTGAACCAACAAAAAAGTTCACGAACATATGGGATCGCACAACTCAATTTCTGGAATGTGGAAGCTTTCAAGGAGTTCATCACCAAACTAGTAGAATTCTTAAAGTCCATTGATACTTTCGTCTCAAAACTTAAATGAGAACATGAATAAATTTCTAAGAAGCTTTATCGATGTAAGTTGAAAGTAGAGATTCCTCATCCACATTTAATTTCACCGATGGAAAAATTCTCTCTCTCAATGAAAAGAAAAGATTCAAGAGCAAGAGAGAAAGGTAAATAGGGAAAATACAATTAGAAAGGAAGATATCTCTCTTTGATATCAATGATTGAATTAAAAAGAAAAGATTCAAAAGCAAGAGAGAAAGGTAAATAGGGAAAATACAATTAGAAAGGAAGATATCTCTCTTTGATATCAATGATTGAATTAAGTTGACACATGTAGAATTCAATTGAATAAAAATAAGAAATTGTCCTCAATTTTAGGATCTTAATTGCTATTTATTGTAATTTGACATTTGGAGATAGGGTTGGAAACTGAAGTCTAAGACACATATTTCTCTCAGTTTGAATTAAAATTTGAAGACCTTGTGAATCGATGAATTAATTTATGAATAATATTAATTTGTTATAATTGTATTTATGTTAATTATTTACAAATGTCTTTGCTTTAAGTTTCATGTGAATTATTTCCATATTCTGTGAACTTGTCAATTGATTGTATAACAAATAGGAGATACATTAGTTGTCATTAATATTATTTTTATGATTAATGATAATATTTTTGTATATATCCTTACAATTGATTTTCTTTGGGAATTTCTTCTAGAAGATTATCAATTATCATTCTCTTATTTTATTTGATGTTCCTCCTTAATTATTAATTTGTTAGTCATCTAGAGAGGCATTTATGTATACTTATTTATTGCATACTATAGATGAACAATTATCATTTTGAAGTTGGTCTAGGAGGCTATTGTTTCTCATTCCTTTGATTTAAAAAAATTACTTAAACTCTTCGTAGACTATCAATATAGTGTAGATATAATTGTCGTTATCTATTTCTAGTAACAATAGTTATTGTGCTTAAAGATTCTTTGGGACAATGAATTTCTTCTAAGTCTAGAGAAATAATGATTACTATCAAAAATTTTAATTAGCATTTGCTCTGAATTGAGATAGGATTAGTAGATTAGTTTTCATTTTTGCAAACCTAGGTTAAGTTAGATCATATCTTAAAAAATTAATTCTATTTGCCAAAAATAAAATATCTTGAGTGGAATATCGAGCCCACATATCGGTTGGAAAATACCATCCCAAATGAAAATAAGTCTAATTGGGGCTTGTGATTAGGTAGTTATCCCCTGTTGTAGGAGGGAATTTTCTCGCCTGCCAATAAATGGCGATAGAAGGAGGTTCGAGTTACATTCAGGGATGGTAGATCATCTCTCGATGTCAAGCAATCATAGTATTTTCAAACCAAATGAACTCTTAGGAGGATCCCTAAATCTACCAATGGGATTTCATCTCTTAAACAAAATCTGGTGTCCAATTCACCTGAATTTATTGAAATCTACAAGAGGTAGAATCCGAGTATAAATTGTTTCTTCATCTTAGGTTGAGCTCGTATATTCTACTATTTATGAGGAAATCCCCATATTCAATCCATAACTACAATTATCCAGGGTTTTAAATAGAGAACATAGTAAAGAAATTGGTCAACCTCCTATTGAATTTACAATCCCTGTAAAAGGAAGACAGTCAAGGAATGACAAAGAAAGTAATATTACTTTCATATATGAACCTAATCCTTTAACACAAATCTCCAACATCTTAATGGGATCAGAATAGCTTACAAATTCGTTTATTTTTTTTCAATCAGAATTCAGTTCAGGTAAGCCCCCATCTCCATTGAAGATTTTTCTTCACACTCCTGTCAGATCTCAACCACCTTCTCCACAAGGACGTCCTAAATAGTCCCCTCGGGAAAGTCCAAGACAACCTCAAGGTAGAAGAGTAGATAGAGTACCAAGAAGACCATGGATTTCCCCAAGAGTTGTTGTAGTTCCTGGTCCTGCTCATCATCTTCTCAAACATCCTGAACAATTCCTCCCTAAATTCGATCATGATAATATGGAATGTCTTGAATATCATGTTAGTAAATTCATGTTAGCAATGAATTCAATGGGAGTGCAACATGAATATGTTGTATGTCGGTTATTTCCATACACTTTTGAATGAAAAGCTTCCACTTGCTACTTTATGCTTCCACAAGGTACAATTAGAAATTGGAATCATTTTGAAACTACATTCATGAAAAATTTTGGTGAGGATAAGACCCCAATAACATTGGTCTTAGAATTGTTGAGAATTAAAATGACTCCCAAGGAGAAAATTAAGATTTTAATTATATATTCTTGACATTAATGAATAAAATATGAGAAAAATTTGAGGAACATTAAATGTGGAAAAATATATGATAAGTATTGTAGGAAAAGAACCAACTAACGAAAAAATAACTTTCACACTTATTAGGAAACAAAATGTAGTCGAAACCATAGAAGATAAAAAAGATAACAAGTTTTCGACATGGATAGTCTTTAAAGACTTATTAAAAAAGTCTCCAATGATATTGTAGATCAGGTGAAATTTCATCATATAGGAGACCATGGAAACCACCTTTTAGGAGAAATTCTCCACCTCCTAATAACCCAAACACTTTTCTTGAATAAATATACATTGAGGTGTTTGCTCAAGATCATTACTATCAAGCACATGAAACCAATCATTCTCAAAAACTTTACTTGAAGAGCCTGCAATCATGGAACCCTTTGAAATAAAGTAAGAGAGCACATGAAGCCAATCATTCTCAAAAACTTTACTTGAAGAGCCTGCAATCATGGCACCCTTTGAAATAAAGTAAGATAAATGTAGAAGGGCATGATATATATGGCACCCTTTTGGTATTATTAAAAATTGTAAATTGATAGTGAATTGAAAAATTAAATTGAAAATTGTCTAAACATAATTGTTAAATATACATTTCATCTTAGGAGAAAATAATCTTCTATTATACTTTATATTACAAAAGAGTAATCAAAATATTAGCTTAAAATAAATGTACATAGATCATTAGTACTCATAATATGATGAAGATATAATTGACACATAAATACTAAGAAATATAGTTAAAGAGTGTACATGAAATTAAATTAAACTCATTTTTAATTGGTAAAAATCAATTTTAAGAGCACATATAAATTATGAAGAAGAAGTAGTATGTATTATTGAAACTCAATTTGGATTGTGACATAAAAAATATAGCTAGTAAGTGAACTATTAAATGACTAAGACAAGTAACAATTCATATACCTGTAACGAACCACCCGTTTAGTTACGACAACAACCTCTCATAACAAGTGCAATTTTTTTATTTTTTTTTGTGTGCGTGTGTACAAGGGTAATAAAGACATTATACTCTGCATCGCAACACGACAACGAACAAGGCACAAGAAACTCATGCAAAAACAACATGATGACCAAACATAGAAGCACATCAATCACCTAGAAGCAATGTACGACATTCAACCTACAGGAATAAGAACGACTACACGCCTGTCCTACCCTGCAATGGTTAGGACCTCCAGGTCACATAAGAAATGCTCAAGCCCAGGTTCCCATCGATTTCGACCATTTAAGGTCTCAGGGTTGGCGACTGTTCTGAGGAACAAGGAGGTGTCTATATCCCTCCCGACACAAGCAGACCAAGCCTACTAAGCTAAGGCAATCATCCCAACAACCCTACATGCCCAAACAAATACTCCAGTATCTAGAACCTCTTACCGTTGTCAACCAAGCACATTAAACGTTTACTAACCAAGTACAAACCTTAATTAAAATGAACATCAACACCCTCAATAGGAAGTGCAAGCTAAAAATGACTTCGCCAAATCCCGATCAATCGTCGAGTCTAGCTAATCAATAGTTACTTGTCTATTTAATCATCTATTACGAGATCATCTTAGCATGTCTAAAACGCAAAATATCATTAAGGTACAATCTAAATCAGCCTTAAAACAAATTCAATTGCGAAATTTTAATTTTGAAGTGTCATCTGAGTACCATCTGAATCAGTATTTAATGGACGTTACTAAGCAGGTCTGAATCTTTGACTAATTAATAATTAAAATATAAAGAATCATTAATTAAAATCTTAACTAGCTTGTATAAATCATGATATAGCCATTCATCAACAATCAATAGACATTAGATACAACCAATTTCACAAGTTTAAATACCCCGTCCATAATCACGATCCAATTCACTAATCTAATATTATCCATATTAGATAGGTCATTACTAACACTAAATACTAGTCTAATTTAATCCATATTAGATAAGTACAACACAATGTGCAATCTACCTTGAAATAAAGCAACTCCCGAGGGTTTATCTTATCCCTAATTGAAGTTAAATACGAGAGTTCTACGAGTGCCTTGTTGTAGATGACTCTTGAAACCTCGAAAGTAGTAATAGTTGTTGACATGCACTGACAACTAAAATGTACAACCAATTATAGGATAGGGCACGTTTCAATGCATATAGAATGTATCATAATAAGAAAGTTGAAATATATATTGTTCCCAAGAAATTTGTCGTTGACAATAAGGTATTAATGTTTATAACCAATAAAAATTGAAATAAACAAATTATTTACATAATTTAAATAAAAAAACAAACTATACATAAAATTAAAATATTGGTTAGGATGGAAATATTTGAAATTCAAGACAACTAATATAAGGTCAATGCTAAACTCACTGTTATAGTACTCCTACACTACTAATAACAATATTGGTATTGAACACTAGTAACTATGCAACTTATAATTCAGGTATAATTCTATAACAAATTAATAACTGTTCAACTATAAAATTTTAATCAATGATATTCACACATTGGAATCAAATAACATTAAGTTAAAAGTAAACCTGAACATACCCACTATGTTAAACTTAAACATAATATATTTAACAATACAAAAATTTAAACCATTCATATATAAAAACATATCCAATGGAACTTCATTCCATTTAACAAGATAGACATAACCATAATTCGTGAACCATAATTGTGATTTAACATAAAAGATTTTAAAAACTGGTGGCCATGACATCAAGCTATTAAGCGAACCTTCCTTGAGACAAAAGAAAAACAGGTTGTACATCACGGCGGTAGTTAAGGGTAATTGAACTGTTTTAATAACTTTTCAAGTTCAGGTCCAAATTAAGCTACCCATCATGCGCCCACTCGCTGGCCCTCATTGCCATGTATTAAAGACAAGTAGCAAGTACTATAAGGGAGACTCATATTTTTCTAGTCTCTCAGCCTGTGTATTCCAGATCATAAATCCAATAAGATTCACTGTCAGGAAGGATGAGGAAAGGAATGCGTGGGCAACAGACAACATCCAAAAAAAATGAGTTTTTAGAGTAAAACGCAGAGGTATTAGCTAGAAAATAAATGCATAGTTTGTTGCACCATGCTCAACAGAAGGCGCATAAATTGTTGTTGGTCAGTAATTATCAAATCGTTGTACCTGACAGTCATTGCTCCTCAAATTCACTCAAGAAACCACACAGGTTAAACACTGAAGGGTGCAGACGCACAAGTGAAAGGCAGTCGCTCAGGGTTCGAGACGCACAGGTGACAGAATTCCCTCAAAAGGAAACACCTAGGTAAAAATGCCCAAGGAATTCGCTCAGAAAAATAATCTCACTCAGAAAAAAAATAGACTAAAACTATACCCAATAATAAATTGCAATGAAAATGCCCTGGTGAATTCACCCAAGAATTCGTTCAGGTAAGAAAAATAATCTCGCTCAAGAAAAAGAAGCTCAACTATACCCAATAATAAATGGTAATGAAAACGCCTGGGTAAGATAATCGCTACCTCAGAAAAATAACAGTGGAGCAATGTGGTAGTGTAGAAGAAAATATAAAATGTTAAAATCAGAATTTGTAAAATCGCCCTTGCACCTTCGGTGAAATAATGCAGGGTATATTGCCACAAAAATAAAAGTGCAAAGGACAAGAAATTTGTTGGTCATCAAGATTGCGAGTGCAGAGCTAATTATTCGTTAATATAAAGCTAGAGTTAAATTATTATCAAAGCATAAAATGCCTAGTAAATTTATCCATCAAGCTTAAAACACAATCAATGTAAAATCCCAGTGACAGTAAGAGGAACGCGAGGATCTAAGGGGAAGTCATTGAGATTACCACAGAGATAAACCAACAAGGACCCGAGGCAAGCATCATCCAAGGACAATGACTAAGGTAGACGGATGACAAGAATTTCCTTCAGTCATCATCCTCGCACAGGAAAGTAGGGTGTTGATATCCATAGGTCTTTTAACGCCAAGGCGACGACCGTAGATCAGGTCCTGGCCGACTGCTCAGGCGAGGACTGAGGAGATAAGGACGAAAGGAAAAAAACCACTAAGGACACAATCAATCACAGTCAGGTGGTCGCGACATGTGGGAAAACGAAGGCCATCGGAAACAACAACCATGGTGCTAGGGTAAGAGAAGTTTCGTCATCAACTTAAAAAGAGATCAGTGTACTTTTCCATTAAATAAGCAGATCCAAGCATAAGGCCTAATGCATTCTACTCTACAAAATAAAAAGAGTGTATCATTGCCTGATCACCCGCTTCGAATGACATCCCGCGCTCCGTGCAACTCCTGCTCGCCGACCGTCGAGACCTCATCGGTACCTCCCAACAAATGCTAGGGGTACTCTTCTTCCCCCTTAGCCCCCCGAGCTGCAAAGGGGCCACACACACTGTCCAGAGATTTCGTCTAGCTCCCATATCGCCTCGCAAGGCCGAGCTACAACTCCTCTCCAAGCTAGGTATCCCAACACCCACAAGTAAATCAGTCAAGTCGATATTTATGCAGCGTAAAGTTACGCAAACAAAATATTCCCCAACCTCCATCACCTCCCTTCATTATATAGAGTTTTGTGGTTCCTTACTTTCCAAAATTTTCTTTTAGTTAAGTTTTTATAATTAATTTCCTAAAAATTCTTCTCCATACAAGTGTCACCCATCCCCTTCATTCCTCCATTATTTAATTTCTTTAATTAATTAACTATCTTATTTCCCTCACCCACCTAGAGTTACTCCTAGAATCACTCCTAGGTGTCCCTAAATTCCCTTACAGGTTTTAAAGGCTTTCCCTTTTATGAAATTGCTAATTCAGTTTAAAATTAGAAAGCTCTTAAATGTAGTTTCTTTACTAAGTTGGCTTCCCGCTTTTTCCCTTAAGTTCCCCTTTTTCCCTTTTTATGTTACCTCTTTTCCCTAGTTTCCTATTTTTTTTATTTTCCCTCTTTCCCCTTTTACTTAGAACTCAAAAAGGCAGGTGTGGAATTTAACCCCTTTTCCCTTTTATCATTAATTTAGTATATTTTAAATTATCAAAATATAAAATAATTAATTCCCTCTTTACATTTTATAACCACAGATTTTATTTCTTATGAATGAATTAATTTCTTGCTCCCTTCATGTTACAAAATTTTATGAAGATCATAATTATTATTTAAGTGGTTTTTATTTTAATTATTATTTTTTTATTTATTTTTATCTATTTTATTATTATTTTTTTTTAAAGGTAGACAAAATTTTACCATTACCGTAATTTAGACTTAGGCCTTAGATTTTGTACTGGGCGACATTTAATTAGGTAAATTGTTTTAAAATTACTTAACATATTATTTGTCTTAGGGCCATCTAGGTTCATCCCTATTGTCAACCACGCGACGTGCCCTTCAGGATGCACTAGGTGCTCCAAGGGTGCCACTCGCCTCATCTGTTCCCTTGCGCATTGTGCCCTTCAGGACGCACTACGTGCTCCAAGGGTGCCACTCACTTCAATAGGTTTCCTTTGCATGACATGCCCTTCAAGACACACTATGTGCTCCAAGGGTGCCACTCGCCTCTTGACTGACTTGGTAGACATCAATAACCGTTGGAGTCAACACTCCACCAGGTGAACTTGTGGGAGACTAAGGGCCTCTAAGGAATAAGGCCCATGCCTTATTGTATGCCCCTTAGACTCATCGTGAGCGACTCTCACAGTCTACCCTCACGACATCGTGGTTCCTCTCGAAATAGGTAATCGTTAACCTACAGTTCGAGCCATGGCGGGAGTGCTAGTAGGTTGTGGCAGGGCTGTTGTCCACACCTCTCCCTCAACATCTCTGGTAGTCATGCGTGACCCCTTTACTCCATATGTGAGTATGGTCGGTAAGCTATCGTCAGCCTGCATCATCAACAAATCATGTCAGAACATATCCATATCATATCATTTAGTCAATTGCACTAATATCACAGTAAAAACAATCAAAACCCAATGGCACACTCCCTAAATCGATCCAGAGTCCAAGGGGTTCCATCGATGCCTCTGCATCTGCGAGGTCCAAAACCCTGCACACTCAGTAAAACCGAGTCAATAGAACCTGTCTATGCCAATGTAGTAAAACAACATGTCATTAACCCATAATGCCTCATAATCAAAATCAAAAGTTTTAATAGCATAATAATCCAGATCACTTGCGAGCAAGTGTCCTCAAAGAATAAGTTCACTCAGTGCACTAGAGCGGGATGTTACATACACCCCCTCTTGGTCTAAACTTCATCCAGAAGTTTCATAGTATAAATGCGGAAATAAAGTGTATCACGGTATCATATGTCTATCTATCAAACAAAAATGGAAATTGCTGGTGCATATCATATGCATCCTCCCAGGTCGCCGAGTGCGGACTATAATTGTCCCACTAGACCTTGACATGATCTACCGTTCGACATCCTAGCTGTCAAACGCAATGATCCAAGATGCGGACTGGCTCAGCCGTGAGTGCCCCCTCTTCCGACAACTGCAAGGAACTCATGTCAATAACATGTGTAGGATCACTAATATAATGTCTCAAAACAGATACATGAAAAACATCGTGCATACGCCTCAAAGAATCAGGAAAGGCTAGTCGATAGGCCACGGGCCCCTTTCTCTCCACAATCTCGAAGGGTGCCACGAACCTAGGAGAGAGTTTATCTCCCTTCCCAAAATTGATCGAAATCTTGTGTTTAACCCGCAAGAAGACTCGATCGCCGACCTCGTAATTACGGTCGACACAGTGTGCATCAGCATAACTCTTCTATCGATCATGCGCTTCTTTTATCCTTTGTCTTATTGTTTGCATTTGCTCTTCCATTTCTTGGATCGCTTCTGGTCCCACCAGGACCCTATCCTCAAGCTGATCCCAACTCAAAGGCGTCTGACACGACCACCCATAAAGAAACTCGAAAGGCACCATCTTAATGGTGCTCTGGTAACTATTGTTGTAAGAGAACTCCACTAGTGGCAAGAATTCTTCCCAACACTTTTGTTGGTCCATCACGTACATGCACAACATGTCCTCCAAGATTTGGTTCATTCGTTCGGTCTGCCTGTCAGTCTCTGGGTGGTATGCAGTACTAAAGTTAAGTTGGGTTCCCAAGGCCTCTTGGAAACTCGTCCAAAATCATCTAGTAAACACCGATGCTTGATCGGATATAATCCTCTTAGGCATGCCATGCAGCCTCACAATCTCACTAATGAAGACTCTAGCTATGTTAGGTGCCTGATACATCGTACGCATAGGAATAAAGTGAGAACTCTTTGTTAGAGTGTCTACTACTATGAAAATCAAGTCATGTCTCCTTGTCGTCAGTGGAAATCCGACTATAAAATCCATCAAAATAACCTCCCATTTTGATTACGGAATATCATGTGGTTGTAGTAATCTTGCTGGGTGTCTATGCTCAGCCTTTACCTATTGACATTCTAGACATCTGGCCACATAGCTAACTATGCCTGCCTTCATTCCCTTCCAGAAGAATAAGGGTTTAAGGTCGGCCCTCATCTTCGTGACTCCCAGGTGAGCCATGTAAACTGCTCTATGAGCCTTGCTCAGGATCAACATCCTCAACTTGTTGTTCGGTGGTACGTAGATCTGATTTTTAAACCTCAATAATTCGTTGCTATCAAACGAAAATCCTTCAAATAGTGGTACCATCATTGTGTTTTGTCTGATAAAACCCTCAACCTCTTTGTACCAGTTATCGTCACGTTGTAAGGTTAGAATCCTTTCACGTAGATTCGTCTGAAGAGGCAACACCGAAAATATGCATGGTCTCTGACTCAATGAATCCGCCACTTAGTTCACTATTCCTTTTATGTAAGTAATCTCGAAGTCGTACTCGCTAAGCAATTCCGACCAACGTCGTTGTCGCAAGTTCAGGTCACTTTGCGTAAATATGTGTTTTAGTCCACAATGGTTAGTCTTTAGTTCAAATTTTCATCCAACAAGGTAGTGTCTCCATACCTTCAAGGCATATACGATGGCTAACAACTCCAAATTGTGTGTCGCGTAGTTCTCCTCATGCCTTCTCAGTTTCCTCGAAATGTAAGTGATCACTCGTCCGTCTTGCATCAAGACTCCGCCTAAGCCTTCCTTGGATGCGTCAGTACAAACCAAGAAGTCTGAGTCCATGTTAGGGACCTTTAGTATTGGTGTTGTTGTCAACAATTCCTTGAGCCTCCGAAATGCTTCCGTTCATTTCTAGGTCCATACAAACTTCTTTTTCTTCTTCTGCAACTCCGTGATCGGACTTGCTATCTTTGAAAATCCCTCGACGAATCGTCGATAGTATCCTGCTAAACCCATAAAGCTACGCACTTTCGGGACATTCATCCGCTCATGCCATTCCATAATAGCCTCAAACTTTGCTGGATCCACGACGATGCCTTCGTCGGAGATGACATGCCCTAAGTAGTGAATCTTCAATTGATAAAATGAGCATTTGGACAACTTCCCATACAATTTATGCTCTCGCAGACATTGTAGTACCAAGCACAAGTGCTTGTCATGCTCCTCCGTCATTTGAGAGTAGATCAAAATATCGTCAATGAACACTTGGACGAACTTGTCCAAGTACTCGCGAAACACCTCGTTCATCAAACTCATAAATACCCCTGGGGCGTTTGTCAGTCCAAACAGTAAAACAGTAAACTCATAATATCCAAACCTCATCTTAAAGGCGGTCTTAGGGACGTCATCCTCCTTGATACGCAACTGGTGATACCCTAATTGCAAATTGATCTTGGAGAACACCGTTGCACCCTTCATTTGACCGAACAGATCATCAATTCTCGGCAATGGATACTGATTTTTGATCATGGCCTTGTTCAATTGATGGTAGTCAATGCAGAGCCTTCACGATCCATCCTTCTTTCGTATGAAAATAACAGGTGCAACCCACGGTGACACACTGGGACGTATCAGTCCCAGGTCCAACAACTCCTTCAGTTGCATTTTCAACTCTTGTAACTCCGGGGTCGACATCCGATAAGGCATTCTTGCTATTGGTTCAGTCCTTGGTTTTAGGTCTATGGTAAACTCCAATTCCCTCTCTGGCGGCATCCCAGGTAATTCCTCCGGAAAGACGTCTACAAACTCTCTCACCACCGGAAGGTGTTCTAGACCTTCCGCTACTCCCTTCTCGTTTAACGCAAGGATCGCATAAAGCTTGCACCCCTTGCGCATGCTCTTCCGAAGTTGCAAGGAAGAGATGAACCTTATGGAAACTCCCTAGTTTCGTCCTACAATCACCCGTCTCTGTCCCTCGTCATCGACCAAGCTCAACTGTTTCATCTTACAGTTGAGTATTGCCTCATGCGATTCCAACCAGTCCATACCAATCAAGACATCATACGACCCTAGGATCATGACATACAGGTTGGCCCTGGTGACAAACTCTCCCAGGTTAAGGATACATCCCGTAATCTTTCCTCCCACCTTTTGGTTGGATCCTGAAGCCATTTCTATGAAGTTAAACTCATCCTGTTCGACTGCCTTTACCTTAATCCTTTTTAGCGCTGCACCAGAAATGAAACTCTCGGTAGCACCGGGATCTATCAAAATACTAAGGGTCTGGTTAGCAACGGTACCTGTCGTCTCGAGCACAGTCGATTGGTGATCTTCCTGGTGGTTATTCACCGCTGCATGAATCTGATGGGCCTTGACCATATCTCCCACGGTAGTGGGTCCGACTGATATGGATGCTCTGGTTCTCTCCACAGGGCAGTCTCACTGGTAGTGTGGCTCCCCACACGTCCAACATCCCTTCTTCGACCCAGTAGTCCTGGCACCTGAAGTAGAAGATGACGGCCCACTAGCCTGGAATCCTGGTCTGTTCTGCTGAACGGGCCTAAACTGCTACTACTGCGAGCGATGTTGTTGTTGATGTTGTGGTCCCCGATAAGGAGTCTGCTACTGAGGCATCGATCACCGAGGTGTAGTGGAAGTGGATCCCCTCTGGAAGCCACAATATCCCGACGTATGTCTGGCTAGTGTCCGATGCTGCGGTGCTCTAGATGAAACCTGCCCTACTAGTCTCGCTGGAGTCCTGGTCTGACCCCCACTGATAAGATAATCCTCTACTATGAGGGCCTTCTGGACGACATCATGCAAGGTTTGAGGCATCAAAATCCTAACCTTTGCACGTAGGCTGTCGTTAAGGCCGAACACGAACCTATTGACCTTAAGTTTCTCAGTGTTAAGGTGCAGAGCATACCAGAGCAGCTCCATAAAATGGGCCTGGTACTCGGGCACCATACGACCTCCCTGTTGCAAGGCGTTGAACTCATTGAGCTGACACTCAATGAATTCCTTTGAAAGGTACCTCTCCCGGAACCGTTCCTCGAACAGTTCCCATGACACATCTTCGACGACCATGTTCAATTGCGGTAGGAGGGTCTTCCACCATATAAGAGCACTCCCCTTCAGTTGAAGACCGCCATGCGGAACTTCATGTTGGAGGTATAATCACGAAGTACGAAGCACATCGCCATGTTCTCCAACCATGCCTCAGTGGCTGTGTCATCCGGGGCACCAAAGAACTCAGGAAATTTGACCTTCTCAAGTTCATGGTGAATGCTACCAGTATCGACCGGAGTGCACGGCGGAACCTCAGTGGATGCTGATGCCCTGGCCTCATCTCTGTCCAAACGATTGATCAGTGCCTTGGACATGTGCTGAAAAGATCTCATCATTCCGACTACATCACCAACTACTATCTGCTCCTGTCTGAGAACCTACTCGTCTCCCTGGGGGTTAGACCCGTCAGGCATGGATGCTACAGGAGGTGTCGTGCCTCCTCCCCTAGCCCCCCGTCGTCTACCTCTGTGACGTCCTCTAACCATGATTACCTGCACGCACACAAGTCAACTCGATTAGCAATAGTATAATCAATCATATCAATGAAATCCATAGTGATTCCAAGTCGCGGGTTGAACCCGCTCTAATACCATATGTAACGAACCACCCGTTCAGTTACGACAACAACCTCTCATAACAAGTGCAATTTTTTTTTTTTTTTTGTGCATGTGTAGAAGGGTAATAAAGACATTATACTCTGCATCGCAACACGATGACGAACAAGGCACAAGCAACTCATTCAACAACAACATTATGACCAAACATAGAAGCACATCAATCACTTAGAAGCAATGTACGACATTCAACCTACAAGAATAAGAACGACTACCCGCCCGTCCTACCCTGCAATGGTTAGGACCTCCAGGTCACATAAGCAACGCTCAAGCCCAGGTTCCCATTGATTTTGACCATTTAAGGTCTCAGGGCTGGCGACTGTTCTGAGGAACAAGGAGGTGTCTATATCCCTCCCGACACAAGCAAACGAAGCCTACTAAGCTAAGGCAATCATCCCAACAACCCTATGCGCCCAAACAAATACTCCAGTAACTAGAACCTTTTACCGTTGTCAACCAAGCACATTAAACATTTACTAACCAAGTACAAACCTTAATTAAAATGAACATCAACACCCTCAATGGGAAGCGCAAGCTAAAAATGACTTCACCAAATCCTGATCAATAGTCGAGTCTAGCTAATCAATAGCTACTTGTCTGTTTAATCATCTATTACGAGCTCATCTTAGCATGTCTAAAACGCAAAATATCATTAAGGTACAATCTAAATTAGCCTTAAAACAAATTCAATTGTGAAATTTTAATTTCCAAGTGTCATCCGAGTACCATCTGAATCAGTATTTAATGGACATTACTAAGCAGGTCTGAATCTTTGACTAATTAATAATTAAAATATAAAGAATCATTAATTAAAATCTTAACTATCTTGTATAAATCATGATCTATCCATTCATCAACAATCAATAGACATTAGATACAACCAATTTCGCAAGTTTAAATACCCCGTCCATAATCACAATCCAATTCACTAATCTAATATTATCCATATTAGATAGGTCATTACTAACACTAAGTACTAGTCTAATTTAATCCATATTAGATAAGTACAACACAATGTGCAATCTACCTTGAAATAAAGCAACTCCCGAGGGTTTATCTTATCCCTAACTGAAGTTAAATACGAGAGGTCTACGAGTGCGTTGTTGTAGATGACTCTTGAAACCTCGAAAGTAGTAATAGTTGTTGACATGCACTGACAACTGAAATGTAGAGCCAATTATAGGATAGGGCAAGTGTCAATGCATATAGAATGTATCATAATAAGAAAGCTGAAATATATATTGTTCCTGAGAAATTTTTCGTTGACAATAAGGTATTATTGTTTATAACCAATAAAAATTGAAATAAACAAATTATTTACATAATTTAAATAAAAAAACAAACTATACATAAAATTAAAATATTGGTTAGGATGGAAATATTTGAAATTCAAGACAACTAATATAAGGTCAATGCTAAACTCACTGTTATAGTACTCCTACACTACTAATAACAATATTGGTATTGAACACTAGTAACTATGCAACTTATAATTCAGGTATAATTCTATAACAAATTAATAACTGTTCAACTATAAATTTTTAATCAATGATATTCACACATTGGAATCAAATAACATTAACTTAAAAGTAAACCTGAACATACCCACTATGTTAAACTTAAACAAAACAAATTTAACAATACAAAAATTTAAACCATTCATATATAAAAACATATCCAATGGAACTTCATTCCATTTAAAAAGATAGACATAACCATAATTCGTGAACCATAATTGTAATTTAACATAAAATCTTTTAAACACTGGTGGCCATGACATCAAGATATTAAGCCAAACTTCCTTGAGACAAAAGAAAAACAGGTTGTACATCACAGCAGTAGTTAAGGGTAATTGAATTGTTTTAATAAGTTTTCAAGTTCAGGTCCAAATTAAGCTACCCATCATGCATCCACTCGCTAGCCCTCATTGCCATGTATTAAAGACAAGTAGCGAGTGTTATAAGGGAGACTCATATTTTTCTAGTCTCTCAGCCTGTGTATTCCAGATCATAAAGCCAATAAGATTCGTTGTCAGGAAGGGTGAGGAAAGGAATGCGTGGGCAACGGACAAAATCCAAAAAAAATGAGTTTTTAGAGTAAAACGCAGAGGTATTAGCTAGAAAATAAATGCACAGTTTGTTGTGCCATGCTCAACAGAAGGCGCATAAATTGTTGTCGGTCAGTAATCACTAAATCGTTGTACCTGACAGTCATTCCTCCTCAAATTCACTCAAGAAGCCGCACAGGCTAAACGCTCAAGGTTGCAGACGCACAAGTGAAAGGAAGTCGCTTAGGGCTGGAGATGCACATGTGACAGAATTCCCTCAAAAGGAAATGCCTAGGTAAAAACACCCAAGGAATTTGCTCAGAAAAATAATCTCACTCAAAAAAAAAATAGACTAAAACTATACCCAATAATAAATTGCAATGAAAACGCCTTGGTGCAATCGCCCAAGAATTCGCTCAAAAAAATAATCTCACTCAGATAAAATAGACTAAAACTATACCCAATAATAAATTGCAATGAAAACACCTTGGTTAATTCGCCCAAGAATTCACTCAGGTAAGAAAAATAATCTCGCTCAGGAAAAAGAAGCTCAACTATACCCAATAATAAATGGTAATGAAAACGCCCGGGTAAGATAATCGCTACCTCAGAAAAATTACAGTGGAGCAATGTGGTAGTGTAGAAGAAAATATAAAATGTTAAAATCAGAATTTGTAAAATCGCCCTTGCACCTTCGGTGAAATAATGTAGGGTATATTTCGACAAAAATAAAATTGCAGAGGACAAGAAATTCGTTGGTCATCAAGATTGCGAGCACAGAGCTAATTATCCGTTAATATAAAGGCAGAGTTAAATTATTATCAAAGCATAGAATGCCTAGTAAATTTATCCATCAAGCTTAAAACACAGTCAATGTAAAATCGTAGTGACAGTAAGAGGAACGTGAGGATCCAAGGGGAAGTTATTGAGATTACCACAGAGATAAACCAACAAAGACTCGAGGCAAGCATCATCCAAGGACAACGGCTGAGGTAGACGGATGACAAGAATTTCCTTCGCTCATCATCCTCGCACAGGAAAGTAGGGTGTTGAGATCCATAGGTCTTTTAACGCCAAGGCGACGATCATAGATTAAGCTCCTGGCCGACTTCTCAGGTGAGGACTGAGGAGCTAAGGACGAAAGGAAAACAACCACTAAGGACACAATCAATCACAGCCAGGTGGTCACGGCATGCGAGAAAATGAAGGCCGTCGAAAACAACAACCATGGTGCTAGGCTAAGAAAAGTTTCGTCATCAACTTAAAAAGAGATCAGTTTACTTTTCCATTAAATAAGCAGATCCAAGCATAAGGCCTAATGCATTCTACTCTAAAAAATAAAAAAAACATATCATTGCCTGATCGCCCGCTTCGAATGACGTCCCGCGCTCTGTGCAACTCCTGTTCGCCGACCGTCGAGACCTCACCAGTACCTCCCAGCCAATGCTATGGGTATTCTTCTTCCCCCTTAGCCCCCTGAGCAGCAAAGGGGCTGCACACACTATCCAAAGATTTCGTCTAGCTCCCAATTCGCCTCGCAAGGCCGAGCTACCACTCCTCTCCGAGCTGGGTATCCCAACTCCCACAAGTAAATCAGTCAAGTTGATATTTCTGCAGTGTAATGTTATGCAAACAGAAGATGCCCCAACCTCCATCACCTCCCTTCATTATATAGAGTTTTGTGCTTCCTTACTTTCCAAATTTTTCTTTTAGTTAAGTTTTCATAATTAATTTCCTAAAAATTCTTCTTCGTACAAGTGTCACCCATCCCCTTCATTCTTCCATTATTTAATTTCTTTAATTAATTAACTATCTTATTTCCCTCACCCACCTAGAGTTACTCCTAGAATCACTCCTAGGTGTCCCTAAATTCCCTTACAGGTTTTAAAGGCTTTCCCTTTTATGAAATTGTTAATTCAGTTTAAAATTAGAAAGCTCTTAAATGTAGATTCTTTACTAAGTTGGCTTCCCTCTTTTTCCCTTAAGTTCCCCTTTTTCCCTTTTTATGTTACCTCTTTTCCCTCGTTTCCTATTTTTTTTATTTTCCCTCTTTCCCCTTTTACTTAGAACTCAAAAAGGCAGTTCTGGAATTTAACCCCTTTTCCCTTTTATCATTAATTTAGTATATTTTAAATTATCAAAAGATAAAATAATTAATTCCCTCTTTACATTTTATAACCACAGATTTTATTTCTTATGAATAAATTAATTTCTTACTCCCTTCATGTTACAAAATTTTATGAAGATCATAATTATTATTTAAGTGGTTTTTATTTTAATTATTATTATTTTATTTTATTTTATCTATTTATTTATTTTTTAAAGGTAGATAAAATTTTACCATTAGCGTAATTTAGACTCTAACACCTTGTTTCCCCCAGTTTGTAAAAATAAATGGATTGACCAAGAACTGTGGAAAACTAAAAAATGAGAATGTGTGATGTGAATGGACCTTGTGAAAAAGGTCAATGAATGTGAATACTATTATGAATTTATATTGCAGGATTGTTGAGAGGGGATATGCTGAAAAAGAGACCACGATGGCTGAAGAAAGGAGGTGGAAGGCACCTGGAAAGGTGGCGTTAACTTCCACTGAAAATCAATACCGTATTTGGAGTTCACTGGCCCGGAGAACCAAAAGTGGTTCGTTGGCCCCGAATTAAATGTCTCGCAGGCTGGTAGGTAGATCGCTCCTCAGGAATTAATGAGGGATGGGGAGGTGAACCGCCCATCCATAGAGTCATCAGGCCTGACCAGCGCGAGGGAAATTGCACCACACGCAACCTCGCAAGAGGATAAGGCGTGGGGGAGAAGTGATTGGGGAGTGTGATGCAAGGGGAGAAAGAGAAATCTGGCGATATGCAGAGTGAGTGATAGCAGAGAGGAAGGAGAGTAACCTTCACTCCTGGTCACTGGCAAACAGAGACCCAGTCTCACAGCATCGTTGTCTCAGCTTGGGGGTGGCTAGTGGTAAATCTGCTGGGAGTCGCTGAGCCTACGGTTGGGTGGAAACGAGCACCCCTCTCAGCAGTTGTATAACCCCTGGTGTTACTTTCTGATAAGTGTTTTGCCTTTGGCATCTTGAAATATATGTATTCAGACAATTATGCTCATAAGCTGTGATATTGTGAATAAGTTCAGTATAAGAATGTATGTATGATGTTTTGATCAGTACTGGTAGTTGCATGTTTATAATGGAAAGACTACGTATGGATTATGTTCTCTTAAATCGTTATTTATATCCATACTGATCTAATTCAGACTTCACCCCTGGTTCTCAGGAGAGAGATACCCTTATCTGCCTCAGATAGTACCCTGGGTAAACCTCCACATAGAGATACCCTTCTTGAAAATCCCATCAAGAACCTGGAAGGAGGACGTGAAGGCGCAAGGCCTTAAGAAATCCCTGATAAGTATCGAATCGATGGACGAGATCCCATCGAGATATCTGTGGTCACTCACGACCGTCAGATAAGAATAAGAAGCTGGAAAGTTAAGTACCTTAACCTTGATAGGTGTTGATCGAAGGAAGAGATCCCGTCGGAAAATATGTGGTCACTCATGACCGTTAGATTTGGTAGGAGAAAGTAGGATGTTAAGTGCCTTACCCCTGTGACTTTTTGTGTCTTCGTGGGTAGTGAAGAGATCAGGACTATAGATCCCCAAGGTCAATGAGAGCATCCGAACCGTTGATCTTTCCACGTCCAAGAAGTCGTGGGAGAGCACACAAGTTAGGAACCTGTCTAAGTTGTCAGATCTCGGCTGGAAAACCCGACAGCCGTTGGATCTGTCAGGGGATACCCGAGGGATAAACCCCCAATGAATAGGGGAAAAAGCCCCAAAATAGATCTAGACCATCCGAATAACGAAGGCCACGTGTCAAGAGATTTTCCACTTCGGGAAATTGGGAGTCGAGAACTTGGGAGTTCTGGTGACGAAAGATCGGGGCATTCCATGGTAGAAACCCCGAAGTAGATTTAGGTCATCCGATTAAAGGAGGCCATGTGTCGTGAGATTTCCCATTTCGGGAAATCGAGAATCGAGAACTCAGGAGTTCTGGTAAAGAGAGATCGGGATGTTCCATGGTGGAAACCCCGAAGCAGTCGTAGACCGATCGATTCCTGGAGGCTACGTGTTGAGAGATTACCCGTTTCGGGAAATCGAGGATTGGGGATTCAGGAGTCCTGTTGACAAGAGGTCGGGCTCTCACCTTGACAAATCCTGACGGAAGAGAGACCGTGGTCATATGGGAAGAGGTCATATCGACCAAGGCATAACCCAAGGGTCTAATCACCAATTTAGGCTTGTTTGGCACTTCGGCGTTTCGGCACTCGGGATACCAAAGGGCATGTTCCCTTGTGATCTCAAACCCCGAAATCCAGACTTATAAATATCGAGATGTTAACATGTGGTTAAGCTTCGATGAACGGATAGGATCCGCTCGGAGGATCCAGGGTCTGGGATGACCATGAGATGTGAGGAAGAGACCTCGGCTTTAAGCTGGGGCGTGAATGTGCATTAGAGTAAGTGGCAAGTAGATCGAGACGGCCAGAGTCCACCCACCCAGATCTACGGCTGAGGATTCATTCCAGAGCCCCCTTGTTGTTCTTCCTTTAGCGGTGAGAGGGGGGTTCGGAATCGAACGCGCAACTCTTGAACGGTCAGGATTTATTCGCCTTGATCAATGGTGTTTAGGCGAATTCCGAACCCCCCTTGCCATTCTTCCTTTAATGGGGGGGGGGGCGGTCCAAAATGGTGTGGCATGTGAAGTGGGACCTACCTCCTATCACGTCTCCCTCCGGGTCGTGTTTCCCCTCTCGCCACCTGTACTCCACTCAAATGCACGACAGGGTTGTTCCTAATGGCCATTCGCTAACCCTGTTGGGATTCATCCCAATTGGCCAGTCACTAGCCCTATCGGGGTTTGGCGGTTGCAGAGTCGAACGATTTGACATTCCTGTAGTGTCGAGGCACGAAATACAAGAAGCGCCATGATTATTTGACATGTGATCCTGACCCGCGATGACATGGGAGCAGAGAGAGAGAGAGTTAGCTTACGCTAGGCCTCCGTAGATATTTCGAGGGCTCTGATTCTATAGAAATCAACGAAAACTTGATTATGGTAGTCGGTGCGTAACAAATTGGTATCAGAGCATGGTGACAACACTCGGCCTGATTGGGCTCATGAACGAGTTGCGCATAATCTCCATTCGAAGCACTCCTAAGAGGAGTAACCCCCTAACTTAACTCTCTTATCTAGGATCAAAACTTGGAAACGAGAACCCGACTGTGTATGCATGTGAAAGAGTTATGAATTTATGCGCAGGTTATAAAAATGTATCTAACTCTTGACTAATAACCAACGTTTTTCTTTTCACCCAAGCAGATGATCAGCCGCGGGAATTTACAAACGCAGAGAATGGTGACTCACCAAGAGATGGGAGAAGGCTCCCACAATAGAGACGAAGAGTCTGAAAAAAGAAGAGCAATAGGAACCCCTCCAGATCTATCTGAGACTATGAGGAGTCTCATGGCTGAATTGCAAAGCTACAAGGTCGAAAATGAAAGGATGATGAAAGAACAAGAAAAGAAAACTGAAATTAATGCAGTTTTACTGCAGAGCTTATTCGGCCTACAAAGACAAATGCAGCATGAACCCAAGATACAGAAACATGGTCATATCAGTGGCCATACTAAGAGGAGCACCTCAAGGAAGGTCCACCCCAAAGGTAAAGGACCAGTGCCAGACGATTCCTCTGAGAAGGAAGTTGGCGATTTAGAAGGCTCTTCCAGCAGCAGGACCAGTTTCTATTTTCGAAGAAAACATAAGAAGCACAACACTTCCAAGGGTCATAAATTTGAGGAATTCAGAAAGGCCAAACCTCCCTCCTTCGATGGTGAGATAAAGAAGGGAGAGGAAGCAGAGGCCTGGCTACTTGGACTAAAGAAATATTTTAGAGTCCATGATTTTTCAGAGAATTT
>ML776979.1:896897-914961 GCA_009831015.1 Picea engelmannii
GGGACCCGCCTCCTGTCACATCTCCCTCCGGGTCGTGTTTCCCTTCTCGCCACCTGTACCCACTCAACCGTGTGACAAGGCCGTTCCTAATGGCCATTCGCTAACCCTGTTGGGATTCGTCCCTATTGGCCAGTCACTAGCCCTGTCGGGGTTCGGCAGTTGCAGAGTCGAACGATTCGACATTCCTATAGCGCCGAGGCATGAAATACAAGAAGCGCCATGATTATTTGACCTGTGATCCTGACCCGCGATGACATGGGAGCAGAGAGAGAGAGAGTTATCTTACGCTAGGCCGTAGATATTTTGAGGGCTCTGATTCTGCAGAAATCAACGAAAACTTGATTATGGTTGTGGGTGCGTAACATAGACTTAGGTGTTAGATTTCATACTGGGTGACATTTAATTAGGGAAATTGTTTTAAAATTACTTAACATATTATTTGTCTTAGCGCCATCTAGGTTGATCCCTATTATCAACCACGCGACGTGCCCTTCAGAATGCACTAGGTGCTCTAAGGGTGCCACTCGCCTCATCTGTTCCCTTGTGCGTTGTGCCCTTTAGGATGCACTACGTGCTCCAAGGGTGCCACTCGCCTCAATAGGTTTCCTTTGCACGACGTGCCCTTCAGGACGCACTACGTGCTCCAAGGGTGCCACTCGCCTCTTGACTGACTTGGTAGACATCAATAACCCCTGGAGTCAACACTCCACCAGGTGAACTTGTGGGAGACTAAGGGCCTCTAAGGAATAAGGCCCCCACCTTATTGCGCGCCCCTTAGAATCATCGTGAGCGACTATCGCAGTCTGCCCTGACGGCATTGTGGGTCCTCTTGAACTAGGTAATTGTTAACCTACAGTTCGAGCCACGGCGGGAGTGCTAGTAGGTTGTGGCAGGGCTGTTGTCCACACCTCTCCCTCAACATCTCTGGTAGTCGTGCGTGACCTCTTTACTCCATATGTGAGTCTGGTCGGCAAGCTATCGTCAACCTGCATCATCAACAAATCATGTCAGAACATATCCATATCATATCATTCAGTTAGATGCACTAATATCACAGTAAAAAAAATCAAACCCCAATGACACACTCCCTGACTCGATTCGGAGTCCAAGGGGTTCCATCGATGCCTCTACATCCGCGAGGTCCAAAACCCTGCACACTCAGTAAAACCGAGTCAATAGCACCTGTCTATGTCAATGTAGTAAAACAACATGTCATCAACCCATAATGCCTCATAATCAAAATCAAAAGTTTTAATAGCATAATAATCCGGATCACTTGCGAGCAAGTGTCCTCAAAGAATAAGTTCGCTCAATGCGCTAGAGAGGGATGTTACAATACCACTAAAATAAAAAATCACTGGAAGATAAGTGAACACATAGGAGTAAAAGTAAGAATTGTGGGAATTGAGTGAGTAAAATGCAATATTTATAATTTTTCAATGGATAATTTCATATGCACTTGTGTAAATGAGTGACAGGGAAAGTGAGTATTAATCTAACAAGAAATTAGTAAGTGACATGAGCCACAAGAGGGTTTAGGCTTGGGGGAAAACATTTTTATTTACCAAGATGATTGTTGTAATATTAAAACTACTTTTACTTTATTCTTATTGAAAGTTTGGTATATTGAAGTTTGTAAAGAAGTGAGAACTCTTCTCAAATTTGACAGCTTCAACCTTCAATCATTGCTAGAAAGTATTTCATCTATACAATCTCATTGCAGCTAGAGGGTCCTTGGGAAAGAGAGTACCCAAAGAAATTGGTAAGGAGTTCAGCCAGTGAATGAACCGAAGCAAGGCTAAAAATTGGAGCACACATTTCAAGTCAACAATCCATTCAACTAACGATAACTCTAGTTAATTTCATTTAGGTAATTATTGTTGTAATGAATAATTTATGTGTATAATTATTATTGTAATGAATAATTTCATTAATGGGTAAGTTACAATATTGAATGATATAATTTGTTTAAATTTTTATTCATTGTAATGGTATTGAATAATTTCATGTGTATCTTGTAAAGGGTATCTTGGAATCATTAGGAATTGAATGATGTAATTTTTTAAAATTTTTATGGATTGCAATTGTTGAAATTTTGGTTATGGATATACTTAGAGACACATTGGTTGAATATGAAGTGTTGTTTATATATATTAAATTAAAAAAAAATTAATTGTGTTGAAGGGGGTTAATTTTATTTTTTGGGTAGGAAATGTGTATAAATGTAGCTTTAAACAAAATCTGGTTATGTTATAATTCTAGAGATAAACAAAATGTGTTGAACAACACTTGGGGTTAATTTTATTTTTTCCTGTAGGAAATGTGTATATATGTAGCTTTAAACAAAATCTGGTTATGTTGTAATTGTAGAGATGAACAAAATCTGGTTATGTTAGCGTGTGTACAAATTTTAATCGACCCTACAGAAATAATTATAAAATGGTTGGCTTAACCAGGGACGAGTAGATCCTTCCGAGGTAATTGGAGAAGGCATCTCCAGCCTCAAGATCAATAAATTTTCAAATTGAGTTCCAAATGGAGTCTTCATGTAAATAAACAAACCTGTGAGTGTCTCTGTCCATGTACAAAACCTCTGTATTATAATCCATTGGAGGATTGCTTCAGTTTTTCTCCTCATTGGTAGAAAAATTCCTGGTTGTTTTTTTAATTTGTAGCAGGGTTTCTCAGAGTTAACAAAGTAGAGCTGAGAGAGAACACAAATTCACTCATTGCATTTTGACGACATTCAAGGGTCAAATTTCAGGTATGCCACACCTAGGTTTTTGTTTTTTATTTTTCTTTTGTGTTTCAATGGCTATGATCATATAGTGTAACTCTGATCGTTGTTTGCCTGGAAGCTTTATACGTATATTTTTTTCTAATTTCTCCCGGGCTGGTGCCATGATTATACGTATTATTTTTTTTCTTATTGTACGTCATAGGTTTAGTTATGCGCCTCCTGGTTTCAATTTCATGAACAAACAGTTCACTGATTTGGTAAAACAAAAACCATTAACGTCTCGAGTAAATTTAACGTGAAATTTTTATATGAACTTTCATGAGTTCTTTTCATCTAAGGATTTTAGGATGAACAGCATGACTTCCTGTCAATCACCACGTTTTGCAAAGGTTATCATTTATTTAAATAATCCAATGTTGCTATTTGGAAGAGCTTCAATGGCTTATGCTTACGGCTACATAAGATGAAAATGTATATGCAAAATTGTGTTTTAAATTTTAAAATGCTAAACATTTAAATTCAAGATTTACAAGATTTTACTCTTTGATTGAATGAGAATTCTGCATTTGTTAGTATATCTTCGAGGTTGTTGTTTTTTGACATTTATTAAATAAATAAAAGATTCAGAGATTTCACATACAATCCGTTTCCATATTATGGATGGCCATAAGTTTTGCTGTTAAATAATAATAAAATTATTAACTTCCATGAAATATTTAACTAATAGAATGAATTAGAAAGGTTCTAAACATGGTTTACACACTGTGATTGGAATTTCAAAACTAAATTGTTTATCAAATTTAATTGTTTTGATAATTTTGATGTCTACTCCCATTTTAAATTTGATTGTTTTGATAATTTTGATGTTTATTCCTATCATTTTAAAGAAAAAAAAGTTGATGAATAAGAAGTTTTAACTATATTTAACAGACAAATTAGCCAGTAACAAACAATTCCATCCTATATACCTTTTAACCTTTAATTCCAATTCAACAATGTCAAGGTTGAGTATATTGCACATTCTCTTTGACGAATATTAGGATCAGTTTTGCTATTTTCATCTTTATAGGCCACTATATGTTTCCTCTGTTTTCTGCGCACTCTATAAAATAGAGTCTAATGTATTGATATTAAAGTAATTGAATATTTATGTACTATACTATACTATATGTTTCCTCTGTTTTCTGCGCACTCTATAAAATAGAGTCTAATGTATTGATATTAAAGTAATTGAATATTTATGTACTATACTATACTCTTCCATTTTATCATGGTATCAGAGCCTCAGGGTTGATCTTGATTTCCTCAGGGAAGTGCCCAAGATCATGGGAATAATAGAGTAGTTGTTTTTTTATATATTGATTATCCGTCTCGGAATCGATTTTCCCAAAAGTTATCAAAAGTCAGAGTTACACCAAGGGAACAAAGCCAGGGTCAAAGGGCCTCTTTCCTACATTATATTCCCAACCATTATTTATACAATGTGCTGCATGCTTTTGGAAACAAAGATTGTCTTCCTGGCAAAATCCACAGTATACCGTTGTGCGGTTCTTTTGTACATTTGTTTGTGCCATTATGTTTGGTACCATTTTTTTGGCATACTTGTAATAACAAGACTCTACAAGCCAATATATTCAACGCAATGGGTTCAATGTACGCGGCAGTATTATTCATCGGAGTAAACAATTCATCCTTGTGTGTTTGATTCTGAAGTGGTAGCTTGAAGCTTCGGCCATGTCCATTGGACGTTAAATAAAGGAAATTTCCCTCTGCTTCATTTTTCAGGATTTGGCTTCAAATTTATTGAGTGATCCGTTGTGTGAACAAGATTCTCATGGAAGACTGTAGAAAAAATATAAGCATTCGATTATAAAGCCATTATGTCCATTCCTTGCCACGTTTAAGCTTTTAGGCTTGAGTTACAATATGAAATCCAGAATCACGTAATATTTAAAGGGTCTGCGATCTGAGATTGGGATTGTGCCAGATACCAAGGAGGCTGCGATTTGAGATATAATAGTTGTGAAAAAGCACAAATCGCAATCACGGGTTTGTATTGTATCCTCCTGGAGCGAAATCAACCTAGAAATTATGTGGTCGACATGGCTCTGCATTACTACCTTTTCTTCTTTTTGGAAGTGTAGATCGAGGCCGTGGGATCGACTACACCTTGTGCTCATTGGTCATTCCCACAAAAGGATTGGTGAATGGACTAGGTGGATTGCGTCTTAGTGAATGTTGTTGGTGATAATTCAAATGAAGTTTTGCTACTTTTGGAGGACGTGCCAGAACCACAAGGTGGAAGAGGAGCCATTGCCAAGGTATGAGGAAGCGCTTGGTCTACTACCTAAAGGTGTTCAAGCTAAGTGAGGTGTATGTGCCTACTCAGAGTGAGCTGATTGTGAGAAGTGTGATTGAGTTGTGATATTTTTATTTTTTGTTTGAAGGTGTGCATAGTTATGTTATTTAAGTTATTTGAAATTGAGTTACACATGTAATTGAAAGAAAGTCTATGATATTTTGGTGTAGTGGTCCTAGAGAATACTTAAGTATGTACCTGATATAAGTTATGTACCTAGCCATTGTATACCCCCTAATGTGAAAAGTTTATGGTGATCTAAAAGCGACTATGGAAAGAATGGTTTGTAGTCAAAACCACTATGTAAAGCATGGTTACAGATAATCCGAGAAATCCTGATGCATGGTTGAGAGTAATCCGAGAAAACCCAGAGCATCGTTAAAGGTAATCTGATGATGATGATGTGATGAAGGGGAGTTAAAGTTAAAAGTACACTTATGAGGAAGAATGGTTGAATGAACCATGTAGCTGAAAATGATTCCTAGAAAACTGGCGGTTATGGCTGATGACCCATGTATTCCGTAGATGGGATTCTTTTTATATGGACATCAATAATCAAATGCAGGTACAAGAGGAAGCACATGAAAATATGACCACATAGATATGAGTTGGATTGGTAAGATCCTTGTTTGGTGTGTGGTTGAGAGAATATCTCAACCTCTCCATTTATCTTTAGAATAAGTTAGATTTGATAACAACCTCTGCACTCTATATAATACAGTCCAATGTATTGATATTAAAATAATTGAATATTTATGTATTATACTCTAAACATAATGGAATGGTTAATTAATATTTAATTTAATATATATTATAATGAAAGATTAAAGCAATAAAACTAATTAACTTAATAAATTAGGTCATGAAAAAAACTAGTTAACTTAATAAATTAGGTCATGAATACATGTTGGTATAATACTTGAACAATTACATGGAAGCACACGTTTTAAAATTATAAGCATAATTGCTATGGTAACATATTATAAATTTAAGATAAAAAAAATCCTATAATAAATTAAAATAAAGTAATTTAATCTTATCCAACTTAGGATTAGTTATTATTTTGCATAAATTACTTTTATATTATATTGGAATTTAGATTAAAATTACTTTTATATTATATTACTTTTAGTTATAATATAAAATTACTTTTATATTATATTGGAATTTAGATTATTATTTTGAACATGTTGCTTATTTATCTTTTATTTATTATTATTTATTAACTTAGATTTAACAAGAAAAAAATATAAAATAAAATAATTTTTAATTTATTATAAAAACATAAAATAAAATAACCTTTTATTTATTGGCTTAAACTTGCCCATGTAAAAATATAATAAAAAATATGTAGTATAGTATAATGATGCTATGCACTCTTCAAATTATGCACTCATATAAAGAATTTATAAAGACTTTTTTATATATATTCAAACTATTAAGATAACACAAGGATGGGTGTAAGCTTGAAAGATAACATAAAGGGTTGGTGTAAGTTTAAATTAATAATGTTGTATTTGGTGTAAGTTTAAATTCTTAATGTTGTATTAAGATAACATAACGGTGGGTGTAAGTTTAAATTAGTAATGTTGGTGTTTAGTTAAGAGATATGTATTTAATGTAAATATAAATATTTAGATTATTTAAAATAAAAATAAAAAAATGTAAGGTGTTTGTTTAATGAAATTGTATAATCTTATGCATTTTATAAAAGTTGATTAAATTTTTTTAGAATATAATTTAAGATTCAATCTTATATTTGTGTAATTATTTTGTTTGAAAGGTTACTCGTGATTGAGAAGGGGTCCTTTGGTAGAGAAGATAGGGAATATTGAGTAGTAAATCCCTCTGAATGTAATCTACATTTCTCTAAGCCAAATCACCATTGTAACCTTGTAATTGTTGATAAATAAAAGTTGTGCATAGCCATTTGATGCTGGAATTTTTCCTTCAAGTATTCTCTACGGTAATCTTTGTGCCTATTGTGTTTAATTGTTTTGCGATTATTATTTTCTATCTTCTTCTTTTTCTCTAGCGGTTATTAATACCAACACCCACATCATTAAATTGATTGCATTGCATTGTCGAAATCATATGCAACAACATTGAATTACATTATCCACTATATATACCATGAATAGTTTCCTCCTTTAGCCACCTTTGTGATTTACCGAGACATTATTAACCAAAATGCAGTGACCAATTTGTCCCTCAAGCTTCTGTGTGTTGGTAATTATGTACAACTCATTCTCGTTAATTAGATCATTGGTTTTTCCCTATAGCTATAATTACCGATGCCAATTCTCTATTTAAGTGATAAGCTAATAGCCAACAAATCATTTTGGATTTATTTAATCTCTATGTATTAGCAAAATTGTAATACCCTCTATGGGAATGAACATAACAAGTATGTTGTAAGTGGGTTACTAGTTTACATTTGATTACTTTGGAATTTATATAAAATAATAATAATATGCATTTGGGGTTATAATTCCTTAGAGAACCATGGGGACAATGAACTAGTGAGAGAGGAAATAGTGGAATCCATATGAAATGATATTTTAATGTGTCGCTTCATGTGTCTCTCTCCGAAGATTTCCTATCTTTCCCAAGATTTCCTATCTTTTTCCTTGTAGGCATTATGGTTTATTATTCCAAGCTCTGCGGGTGAGAATGTGTCGCCCATGCAATTCGAACATACATGCAATCCTTGAGGAAGGAATTCGTTCCACCTTTGGAGGAAAGAATTAAGGGATTAATTCTATCATTTTTTGTATGTTAGATATGCCAAGGTGGGTGTTGGTGTTGAGTGTGCATTAAGATACCATAGTGTTTCTAGAGTTTCTAGTGATGAAAATATGTAGAATCCACGATTGTGTTCATGGGTAATTACTGAGGTTAAGATGAAATAATTTACAACAAAATTTTCCTAGTTTTCCATTAGTAGATCTTTTCCTAGCCAACCTTTATGGAGCATTGAAGGGAAGTACGTTAACCTGAGGGAATGTTTAGAAGTGAAATGTATCACATTCCTTCTATTGTTCAGGCGTCAGGGGGGAGAGAGGTTGGTGAGTGGGATGGTTGTGGTAAAAATAATATAGGATGTTAATTGCTTGGTTGTGATAATTGAAAATTGGGTTGGGTGAGGAGAACTAGAGCTCTAGCTAGTAAATCAACTCTTTTTATTTCATTACCTAGCATGAGGGTGGCACCTGTACACAAGATAGTTCCTATGTTTAGGATGAACAATTCTCCCATGAAGCATCGTCAAGTGAAACTCATAATAGATAAGTAATTTGTTCTTTAATTGTTATATTTGATTACTAATACCTTTGATTACTACTATAAATAAGTAACATGATCTTGTTTGGGAAGGATTTTGTTGTAATCCAGGGAATAATGATAAGCATTCAAGAAGAGAGCTACATTATAGGAGCAATAATAGGGACAGACACGTACTCAAGAAGAGAGAGATATTTGTGGGAAGGATATATATATGAGTTTGTATTATGTCTTCATGAGTATTTGTACAATAGAGAGATGGTTATATCAGTTGTACCTGCTCCAACTAATCCTTCATTAGGATTTATTTGTACTTTATTACATAATATATTCATATGCTCATTACAATAACATCTAGTGTATAATGTATGATGTCTTATTACAAGGGACTAAAAGGCCTCCTAAAATATCCCCCACACTCAAATCCTTGTTCATCATGCGCAAGTGTGCAACAACATCCTCAGTCTCTACTATTGCAGAAGTCTCCTTACTGTGCATCAGCCATGCATACCGATCTGCATAGGTAAATCGATCACAACAACTGCCAGCTATATAGGAAGATACACATATACACGATTTACTGTGACTGGTTTCCAATGGATTTGAAGAACTCCATATCACATGTCCCGACTCCTTGATCTCCATATGATCAACTCTATTGAGTTATTTCTAGGTGCCACCAACCACAATACTCACTTGCAAGTATATATTCCTCCCAGGAGTCGACGAGGCGCTCTCTAGGAATGCTCCAATAAACCGCAACACCTGGGGTCTCTTTTTATGGAATCGACGGGGGTCTACAACATCAATTCAATCCTACCATTCTTCTTATTTCTTTGTCATGACCCAGGGAACTGTTATGTAACTATTCTACCAAGGGGCTAAATCATTTCAATCATTCTTATGCCATCATCTTTGCTTTTCATCTCTTGTGTGTGTGTCGCATCATCTGATGTTTCTTTCTTGAATGCTTTTATCCACAATTGCAATACCCTCTATATAAATGAACATAAGAAGTATGTGGTAAGTGGGTAAGTGGTTTACATTTGATTACTTTGGAATTTATATAAAAGAATAATAAAACTAATAATAAGGTGCATTTGGGGTTACAATTCCTTAGGTGCACCATGGGGACAATGAACTAGTGAGAGAGGAAATAGGGGGAATCCATATGAAATAATATTAAATAATGTGTTTCTTCCATGTGTCTCTCTACCAAGATTTCCTATCTTTTTCCTTGTATGCATTATGATTTATTATTCCAAGTTGTACCGGTGGGAATGTGTTTCCCATGCAATTTGAACATACATGCAATCCTTGAGGAAGGCATTCGTTCCACCTTTGGAGGAAAAAATTAGGGGATTAATTCTATCATTTTTTGTATGTTAGATATGAAAAGGTAGGTGTTGGTGTTGAGTGTGCATTAAGATACCATAGTATTTCTAGAGTTTATAGTGATGAAACTATGTGGAATCCATGATAGTGTTCATGGGTAATTACTGAGATTAAGAATAATTAATTTACAAAAAAAAATTCCTTGTTTTCCATTAGTATATATTTTCCTAGACAACCTATATGGAGCATTGAAGGGAAGTACGATAGCCTAAGGGAATTTTTATAAATGAAATGGATCACACTCCTTTTATTCTGCAGGCNNGGGGGGTTGTGGTAACGATAATATATGACGTTAATCTCTTGGCTGTGGTAATTGAAAATTAGGTTAGGTGAGGAGAACTAGAGCTCTAGCTAGTAAATTAACTCTTTTTAATTCATTATCTAGCATGAGGGTGGCACCTACACAATATAGTACCTATGGTTCAAATGAAAAATGCTCCCATGAAGCATCCTCAAGTGAAACTCATAATAGATAAGTAATTTGTTCTTTAATTGTTAGATGTTGATTACTAATACCTTTGATTACTACTATAAATGAATAATATGGTCTTGTTTTGTAAGGAAGTTTTTGTAGTCCAGGGAATAATGACAAACATTTAAGAAGATAGCTACATTATAGGAGCAATAATAGGGACGCACACGTACTCAAGAAAAGAGAGAGATTTGTGGGAAGGATATTCATCGGAGTTTTTCTTCCGTCTTCATGAGTATTTGTACAATAGAGAGATGGTTGGAGTGGTTGTACCGGCTCCAACTAATTCTTCATTAGGCTTTCTTTGTACTATATTACACATATATTCATATATTCATTATACTAAGGTCCAGTGTATAGTGTATGCTGACTTATTACAAGGGCCTAAGAGGCCTCCCAACATCTCCGCCACACTCAAATCCATGTTCATCCTGAGCAAGTGTGCAACAACATCTTGGGTCTCTACTCTTGCAAAAGTCTCCTTACTGTGCACCGACCATGCATATTGGTCTACATAGGTAAATTGGTCTCAACAAATGCCAACTATATAGGAAAATACACATATATAAGGTTTAGTGTGACTGGTTTCCAATGGATCTGAAGGACTTCATATCACATGTCTCGACTTCTTGATCTCCATATGATCAAATCTATTGATTTATTTCTAGGTGCCACCAACATCCATACTCACTTGCTAGTTTATATTCCTCCCAGGAGTCGTCGCGACGATCTCTAGGGATGCTCCAATGAACCGCCGCACCTGGGGGATTTTTTTATGGAATAGACAGGGGTCTACAACATCAATTCAATCCTACCATTCCTCTTCTTTCTTTGTCATGACCCGGGGAACTGTTCTACAACTATGCTACCAAGGGGCTAAATCATTTCAATCATTCTTATGCAATCATCTTGTCTTTTCATCTCTCATGTGTGTGTCTCATCATCTGATGTTTCTTTCTTGAATGCTTTTATCCACTCCCAAAGTGCTCATCATCAATGCTTAATATTTTATTTTATTGCTTTATTGCTCATCAAACTTATATGCTTCTTTATGCTTTTCTGGTATATGAGAATATATAGAGTCTGCATTTGATATTATATGGAGGAGAACTTGACTATGACTTGACTTAATGACTCAATGGAAAAAGAAATCTCATCAACTAGAAACTGACTTACATTACATTGGTAGAAGGGATCGCCTGCCTTTAAAAGACACATTTAACATCTTTCTTTCATTTGACTCAATTAACTCAATTGCGCACTTGAATCAATCAAAACATTGACAACATTCCATGTTTTTCAACTTTACAAACTCATTCTAACTCAACTCAACTAAAGACTTGGCCATTACCCTTCATGCAATGCCTTATACATGAGACTCCTTATTACATTGACATACTTTTTACAACCATGACTCCATCATTGGATTTAAAACTCAATTCTTTGTACTACTTATCCCGCCTTGACTATGGTTTAACATATAAAAACTATGTGAAGTTGACACATAATTTGTGTATTTAGAAAACAATGATTGAATACAAGAGAAATAGGACAGTCCCTAAGTCATAAAATAAAAATTATACTTCAATTTTGGAGATGCCTATCGTTTATCATTCAACGGTTGGGCACTCTTGTAGACGGTTTTTATTCCCAGTTTGTGTTTCAATATTGGTCGATCTACATGGCTCGGTGGCATTTGGAAGAAATCCATAGGCGCTAAAAACACCATCTTCAGTGTTAGAAAATAATTTAGCTTCAAATTTTCTCTCTAGGATACGGTGATCTTTGTCTGAAGTGCTTCTCATGCTTGTTGGATGCTTATCCATCAGTGATTTTTATCAAAATTTCAATGATAATAAACTCTCACACGATTGACTCTATCCCAGGTCCACTTCTGCATGGTAGATCATTCTTTATACTCCGAATTTTCGGATACAATAAATATATTGGGCCAGTATGTTCTGGTATTGTTTATTCAACTCGCCTTAGAAAAATTGAGTATATCTATGGATAGTTTACAGTGGACACAATCTTTTGTATTTTCATTTCTTTAATAAACTACGAGGTATGTTGATCTTTATATTCACGTTGACTACAGTTTCATCATCAAAAGTTACAATGTAAACCTTTGGTTGTCCAAATCTTACAATGTAAACCTTTGGCTGTTACAGTTTCATCATCAAAAGTTATAATGTAAACCTTAGTCTGTTTTGATCCAGTGGCTCTCAGGCCACCGTGCTCCAGATCCAACGATCTGGATTCCTTCAGGATTTCGTGAATCAGGACTTCGCAAGGCAGTGACTTCATGACCCCTTGCTACTCCAAATCCCGAACTCCGAAATGCCGAAATTCCACCCCACAATTTCGGGATTTTGCGATTCGGCTATACTCCTGTGCTCTTTAGAGGACTAAACCTCGTGCACTCAGATTCGATGGCTATCGGTCCTCTGTGCAAAATCTGACGACTGAAAATCTTTTGCCTTTTATGCGCTCTCCTTGTCCTTTCTGAACTCGATTAATGCCTCAGATCTGTTAGCAAGACCGATCTTACAGTTGCGTTTGTTTGTCCTTTGCTCCTTTAGCATGTTCTTTGCTGCTTCTGCAAAGAGTTTCTCCTGAGGAAGGAAATTCGTGAATCTTTCACGAATTTGAAAGAATTTCACGAATTCTTTGAGTGTTTCTTCCCTCTACAACAATCTTTCACTAATTTGAAGGAATTTTCACGAGATCTTTAGATGTTTCTGCCTTCTGCAGCAATATTTCACGATTTTGAAAGAATTTCGAGAGATCTTTAGATGTTTATGCCTTCTGCAGCAATCTTTCACGAATTTGAAAGAATTTATTTGAATTCTTCAAATGTTTTTGCCTCCTACAACTCTGACTCCTCAATATTTTGAGCGTATTGCACTATGCTTCCTCATGTGTGCTTTTTGCGACGATCTTTTGAGCAGATGGCGAACTATGGATTTCTCTCCAGGTTCTGTGAAGAATCTCGCGTTCTATGCTTTCGTACACAGTGTAAGTTGTGCGTTGTTGAGGATTGGGTTGCTCTCCAAACTGTGTGAAGAGGCTTACTACTGAAGCTCTGATACCATGACAAAATGAGAAGGAGAGAATACAGAGAAAGAGCAGAGCAAAAATAGTATTTAGTATATTAGGTATATTAGGAAAAGAGTACGAAATGCAAGTAAAAGAGTACAATAGAAAAGGGGAACTAGCTGAGCTAAATAGGCTCAAGCAAATCAAGAAATGATACTACAGCTTGTAGTGTATAGTCAGACTGTTGAGGTTACATTATATTTAACATTGATAACCAGAGAGAGAATAGATAAACTTTATTTCAATTTTCCATCCCTGGACCTCCGCTAAACTTTTTCGAAATACAGACTTGATCGCTTGCTCGCTCATTATGGTATTCACTAGTTGAGTCGGGACTTTCAGATATGGTCTTCCCCAGTGGAGTCGGTGCTTTAAGATATGGTCTTCACCAGTCGCGATTTCTCTATTGATCATAAGTAAGAGTCGTATGCCCATCGAACCAACAAGACATGTATCAAATTAAATCCTAACTTGCATTTGAGACATACCACAGATATTGCTCTTGTTATCGACATCATACATATGAATATGCTTGTCATTTGAAGCAAAGAATAAGATCCGAGAATCAGTGGAAAAAACAACATCCAATTGCTCCTCTAGCTTCCGACCCCTGGCTCGGTTGTCTGAAGTTGCACATTCAAATCCTTCTTTCGGCTTTGCAGCAAGGTAAATTTTATGAATTGGATGAGTGCGATGGATGACTAATCTTCAACATCAACTCAACTCGACTTGCAAATTATGTTCTTGTTTTACAATCTTGATATATGGAGGCTTACAAAACCTCTTATTCTTTTGCAGGTTTTAGCATGTAGTCATGATCATTTAAATAGTCCTTAAGTCTTTACTGAAGCTCCTCCAACAATAAATCCTTCAATATTAGATCATATTTCAAGTTTAACACAATTTCTAGAATTTACATATACTATGCTTCTATGTTTTTATATAGGAAACAAAGATTGTGTTGACCAAAAGAGACGCTAAAGATGCCATTCCAAAGCTTGCTTAAGCATCTTCAGCAGCGACTTTCTAATTCTCTTATTCTCTAAAGATGTACTTATCTTTAATTTTGTGTTTTCTTATTCTTATATGCAGGCTTCTTCCGTGCAACTCTCACCCACCAGGAAAAGGGCCGCTCCAAGATCGTCTTCATCACAAACTTATTTATTTCCACGAGCATTTCAAACAACAATTGCATGAGCATCTCAATCAAATCTTCCATCCAATATCGAAGTCGAGGTCACATAACAACGAAACCTAAGTGTTGTACTCGAGGGAATAACTACAAGTATTCAAGAAGAGAGCTACATTATAGTAACAATAATAGGGACACATGTGTACTCAAGAAAAGAGAGATTTGTGGAAAGGATATTTGTACAATAGAGATGGTTGGAGCAGCTGTACCCGCTCCAACTAATCCTTTCTTAGGCTTTCTTTGCACTTTATTACACATATTCATATATTCATTAGTACAATATTAGTACAATAGAGATGGTTGGAGTCTACCCACAGCTCCAACTAATCCTTCTTTAGACTTTCTTTGTACTTTATTACACATATTCATATATTCATTCTACTAATGTCTAGTGTATAATGTATGATGGCTTATTACAAGGACCTAAGAGGCTTCCCAACTTAGTATTGTTCCAAGAAGAATTATGGGTTGTATGATAGATCCTTATATGGGTATTCTTTAAAGATTGCTACAATGATTGTTGTGATGTAGATGACAGGTTTATTCCTCTATTGTATAAATTAAAGTTTAGCTAGGTCAATTGTTTAGAAATGGATGTGTGCTAGGAAATGGCCATGTGTAGGCGACAACCATGAAGAAAATGTAATTAATGTATTGGAATGGATTGTATATGAATGTTGTTGCAATTGTCCATATATCAATTGTTATTATTCCATGAGTAAATAAGATATTAAGGTGTATGTGTTTAGATGGCTAAATTCCTTCATAAGTATAATGGATGAATATGTTATCGGCAATGGACTTTACATTGCTAATTGATATTTGTTTGTCAATTATATCTCATAATTCTAATACTAGTTTAATTTGGATAATTGGTTATGTGACAACATAATACCAAAGTAATTTGAATGGTTTATGGAGTACCTCCTCACCTCAATTGGTGTAATGAGGTGGTTGGGTATGTTACAACAACATTGCCTCACACTCACTACATGTGTGGTAGTATGTACAACCATTTTTTGAAATATTTCAAACATTATTCATCAAAGTGCATAACAAGGAATTCTCCAAGTTATCCCCATACAAACATAGAAATATGTAAATTGTATTGGCTATGGTGAGGAATGATGTCAAGTAGTGGTTTTATTCATGGTCTTACATTGTTCATGTATATTGTAATAGCATGTGTGTTTTAATTTGAGTGTGAACATTATATATAGAGAGAGAGAGAGACAGAGATAATTATTCAATGACTTCATATAATTAGACTCTTGGGATTGTACATTTAAATAATAGAGTATGGTATTTTTCTAGCATGATAGAGTTGAAGCACAATTGTTTTCATAGTTGAAATCTTGGCATTACAAGCAAACAAACCAATCATTGAAACCAAATTTGAACAAAGTTAGTCATTCATAGAAATGAATTCATATTGAAGAAGCTAGATGTTAGTTTGGGAGTGACTCACAGAGAGATACAATCTTAATTTCGCAAAGAAGGATCTATGTTGGCAATATGGAAAATACATAGCCCTATTATTTACAAATCATATGGTATCAAAGCCCAATTTCAAAAACACTTGGTGAACAAATTGTATATTAAATATTCCCAGTGGATGGTGAAAAAGTGGAGAAGCATCACTACAAGGTCTAGAGAGGAGTACAAAAGAAAAAATTGTGGGGATATTTCATGAAACACATGATAAGGGGCTAACATATACATGTGAGAAGCCATAAGCTACTCCTCAATGACAAGGGATAATATATCAAGTCATAAGATACTCCTTAATGACAACAGATAATATATCAAGTCATAAGCTAATGACAGGGGATAATATATCCATGTAAGAAGCCATAAGCTATTGCAAGTATGGGAACTAGGGTTTTGAGATGAAAATTTTGAAATAACCAAAACTCCCTTAATATTTATCAAAATTTATATTATAATCACAATTATGAAATCCCACGACCACTTTGCATCTACAGGAACTTGTTTAGGAGGAAATCTTAACACTGTCACAAAATATCTATATAATGCACATGACTCTCACAAAAAACCATAAAATTGTTGATTTTAAATGAATGATATATCCACTTTCAGAAATCCAATTTGGACCTTTGTTTTAGCTTGCATTTTTTTAATGAGAAACTCATATCTTCAATTGGTCTCTTCAAATTCCACTCATAAAACTAGAAGAATTAGCCCAGATGCTATAGCCCTCTTTTTTCCTTTGAAAGCCTACAAAATAGAAAAAAAATCATTCTTTTTTGGGCCCAAAAGAGAGTTGCAATACCAATTGTTAAGTAGCTTAGATCTGAAAATGCTATCACATAAAAGATATTCTAAAATAAGATAGAGCATCCCCTTTACTTGATTATATAAAAATATCCTCAAGGAAGGTCAACACCTTATAATAATCCTTATATGGAAGGAATCCACTCATGTTCATTTATCTCTTAAGGTTGAGCGACCTCTCAATGAGCTAAGATTCAAGTACAATATTTTTCCACTCACCCCATAAGGAGGAAACCATCGTTACTTATAGCTAACAAGAAAATTGTAATCATAAAACCCTGCTAACTATCTAGTAATCTTCAGTAGGCTTTATTTAATAAGACCTCATTACATTTATTCAATATTAATTACCATAATGAGTTTTACTTAATAATAATGAATATAATAGACCTAATCCATCTTACATTGAATGACCTACAATATCATTACTCTAATAGACCCTCATTATACCCTTAAGGAGTATCTCAACAAAGAAACTTTCCATGCAAACACATTAGAACATCATATTAGATACAACATAACAATAATCAAATCATATTATACTAACATCTTTACTTTCATTACCATCATTAAACTCAAACCGCAAAGCATTTCTTAACATACTAACATATTTACTTTCATTACAGTAAATATCAATAACACTTTCACTAAAATCACAAACATAACCATACATAAATGGATCAAAATACTATATTACAACATTGAATATTATAATCCACATATTTTTAAATTAAACAACATCCTTAAAAAAAATTAGCCACACAAACCATAATTATCCTATATGCAAAATTCAAATCACCAACAACATAATCAATTCATAAAACTCAACATAAAACATAGTTCTTTATAAATAAAATTTCATTATCACTTTAATCTATTAAATTTATTAAATTAATGTAAATACACATACATTATCTTCAAATTCCATGAATCCCATAATAATAGAGATTAAGTATATGCCCTAATATAAGGAACTACACTTTGCTAATTTAAGAAAATATTTAATACTCTTTGTTTTCTTAATTTAATACTATTCTTATTCTTAATCTTAATATGAAGAACTACACTTTGTTAATCTAAAAAAATGTTTGATACTATTTTATTCTTATAGAGGTTACAACATTTATCAAACTCAATCATAATGATCAATACTACAACGTTTATCAAACTCAACCATACAGATCATTATGTTTGAGTGTATAGTGCAAAATACAATAAATTGATTATATA
>ML776979.1:915044-997207 GCA_009831015.1 Picea engelmannii
ATAATTTTTTTATTAATTTAAAATTTAATAAAATAAAATTTTACTTAAAAATCAAATTAATTAATTGGTTATCATCTGTTCACATAGAAATTCAAATAATAAATCTTCAGTGAAATGTATTTCACCATAAATTAAGAACAAGCACCCAGTACTTACATCATGTACAACTTCTTACAGAGTGCTCACTTGGTCTTCCAACACTGTCCTTCCCTGCACATGGATTACTCACAACCATCAGATCATGGCAAGTTCTATACATTATGCAACACCCCAATCATTAGTGGGTCGTTGCATGGTCCAATCGTGCAGAATTTGTTAGTGCATGTCATGCATGCATCTCCATCCATCAACATATGATGCCAACGACCAAATATCTTTCCAGTTGATCCGACGAGTTAGGGTACATTGGATTAATGGTCGCAATCACATGCTAAGACCTCTCATAAATGTCCAACAACCACCACCGTGCCATCATTCTGTAATTGAAATTTCAAAATTCAAAATTTAAACTAGTGCGCCCTTTATTTGAAAGAATTGAAATTTTGAAATGTCTGGATTCAAAGGCCATGAGATGGTGTATAGCAATTGCCACATAAGATATGCCTTGCTCCGAAACATCGCATAAAAAAAGGCTGTCACATATGCATGTGCAGGATTCGACCATGGAATTGTAGTATCCAGGAGGATAACTTAAAAACCAAGTAATCGATTGGTTTATTTCTGAGCATTTCAGAAGTATTGTAATCCATTGGTTTATTTTTTATCGTTTTAGAAGTATTGTAATCGATTGGTTTATTTTTGAGCATTTCAGAAGTATTGTTTGTTTCTGTAATCTTCAGCTATTGTAGCAAGTGGGCATACATTGTTTTCTTCCAGCGGCATTGTATATGAACTTCAATATATCTCTGAGTGATGCCTGGAGGTGATACAGAATCGACCACGGATCTCGTCCCACCAAAACTTTACAACGTCATTGTGTCGCAGTCCTCTCTGCCTCAAAAAATCAATCCAACCAGTGGTGAGTGTGTAAGATTCGCCAGATTTGTCGAAGTTTCTCCAGTTGAGGACGAAAGCATGATCCACTCAATGCTCAATGTCGTGTAATTGGACATCCAAGCTTGAATCATTCATCATAGTTGTGTTTCTCTTAGGTCTGAGGTGTGGTATAATATAATCCTCAAGAGATGCATAATATTATATTATACCACACAACAAACCTGAGAAAAACGCAACTATGATGAACGAATCAAGCTTGGATCTCTGATTACACGACATTTAGCATGGAGTGGATCACAATTTTTTCCTCATCTGGAGAAACTCCGGCAAATTTGGCGAATCTTACACACTCACCACTGGTTGGATTTATTTTTTGAGGCAGAGAGGACTGCAGCGCAACGAGGTTGTAAATTTTTGGTGGGACGAGATCCGTGGTCGATTCTGTATCACCTCCAGGCACCACTCAGAGATATCGTGAAGTTCATATGCAGTGTCGCTGGAAGATCGACTTCACAATGTATGCCCACTTGCTACAATAGCTAAAGATTATAGAACCAAACAATTCTTCAGAAATGCTCAGAAATAAACCAATCGATTGCTTGGGTTTTAAGTTATCCAACAATATATATGGCCAGTTGCTCCAGCGAATTAAGGTACATTGGATTAATGGCCACAATCAAATGCTAATACCTCTCATAAATGTCCAACAACCACCACCGTGCCATCATTCTGTAATTGAAATTTCAAATTTCAAAATTTAAACTAGTGCCCCCTTTATTTGAAAGAATTGAAATTTTGAAATATATGGGTTCAAAGGCCATGAGACGGTGTATAGATATTGCCACATAAGATATGCCCTGCTCCGAAACATCACATAAAGAAAGGATGTAACATATACATGTGCAGGATTCGACCATGAAATTGCACTATCCAGGAGGATAACTTAAAACCCAAGCAATCGATTGGTTTATTTCCAAGCATTTCAGAGATATCGTGAATGTCATATACAGTGTCATTGGAATATCGAATGAACAATGTATTCCCACTTGCTATAATAGTTGAAGATTACAAAAACAAACAATACTTCTGAAATGCTCAAAAATAAACCAATCGATTACAATACTTCTGAAACGCTTAGAAATAAACCAATTGATTACAATACTTCTGAAATGCTCAGAAATAAACCAATCGATTGCTTGGGTTTTAAGTTATTCGACGAGATATCCGTCCAGTTGCTCCGGCGAGCTAGGGTACATTGGATTAATGGTCGCAATCACATGGTAAGACATCTCATAAATGTCCAACAACCACCACCGTGCCATCGTTCTGTAATTGAAATTTCAAAATTCAAAATTTAAACTAGTGTGCCCTTTATTTGAAAGAATTGAAATTTTCAAATGTATGGGTTCAAAGGCCATGAGATGGTGTATAACGCTTGCCACATAAGATATTCCCTACTCCGAAACATTACATAAAGAAAGGATGTAACATATGCATGTGCAGGATTCGACCATGGAATTGCAGTATCCAAGAGGATAACTTAAAACCCAAGCAATCAATTGGTTTATTTCTGAGCATTTCAGAAGTATTGTAATCAATTGGTTTATTTATGAGCATTTCATAAGTATTGTAATCGATTGTTTTATTTCTGATCATTTCAAAAGTATTGCTTGTTTCTTTAAACTTCATTTATTGTAGCAAGTGGGCATACATTGTTCAGTCGAGCTTCCAGTGACACTGTATATGACCTTCACGATATCTCTGAGTGGTGGATGGAGGTGATACAGAATCGACCACAGATCTTGTCCCACCAAAACTTTACAATGTCATTGCGTCGTAGTCCTCTCTACCTCAAAAATTAATCCAACCAATGGATAGTGTGTAATATTCGCTAGATTTGTCGGAGTTTCTCCAACTGAGGATGAAAGCGTGGTCCATTCCATGCTCAATGTCATGTAAGCGAAGATCCAAGCTTGAGTTGTTCATAATAGTTGTGTTTTGCTCAGGTTTGAAGTGTGGTATAATATAATCCTCAACCGATGCATAATATTATATTATACCACACCTTCGACCTGAGAAAAATGCAACTATGATGAATGAATCAAGCTTGGATCTCTACTTACATGACATTGAGCATGGAGTGGATCACACTTTCATCCTCAGCTGGAGAAACTCCGGCAAATATGGCGAATCTTACACACTCACCACTGGTTGGATTGATTTTTTGAGGCAGAGAGGACTGGGACACAACGATGTTGTAAATTTTTGGTGGGACGAGATCCATGGTCGATTCTATATCACCTCGAGGCACCACTCAGAGATATCATGAATTTCATATACAGTTCAACTGGAAGGTCGACTGAACAATGTATGCCCACATGCTACAATAGTTGAAGATTATATAAACAAACAATACTTCGAAAATGCTCAGAAATAAACCAATCGATAGCTTGGGTTTTAATTTATCCGACGATATATCTGGCAAGTTGCTTCGGCGAGTTAGGGTACATTGGATTAATGGAAGCAATCACATGCTAATACCTCTCATAAATGTCCAACTACCACCACCATGCCATCGTTCTGTAATTGAAATTTAAAAATTCAAAATTTAATTAAATAAAATTTTACATTAAAATCAAATTAATTAATTGGTTGTAATCTTTTCACATAGCAATTCAAATAATAAATCTTCAGTGAAATGTATTTCACCATAAATTAAGAACAAGCACCGAGTACTTACATCATGTACAAATTCTTACAGAGCGCTCACGTGGTCTTCCGACACTGTCCTTACCTGCACATGGATTACTCACAACCATCAGATCACGGCAAGTGCTATACACTATGCATCGGCCCAATCATTAGTGGGCCGCTGCATGGTCCAACCGTGCAGAAACTGTCAGTGCGTTCCATGCATGCATCTCCATCCATCAACATATGATGTCAGCGACCAGATATCCTGCCAATTGATCCCGCGAGTTAGGGTACATTGGATTAATGGCCGCAATCACATGCTAAGACCTCTCATAAATGTCCAACAACAACCACCGTGCCATCGTTCTGTAATTGAAATTTCAAAATTCAAAACTTAAACTAGTGCGCCCTTTATTTGAAAGAATTGAAATTTTGAAATGTCTGGGTTCAAAGCCCTTGAGACGGTGTATAACACTTTCCACATAAGATATGCCATGCTCCGAAACATAACATAAAGAAAGGATGTCACATATGCATGTGCCGGATTCGACCTTGGAATTGCAGTATCCAGGAGGATAACTTAAAACCCAAGCAATCGATTGGTTTATTTTTGAACATTTCAGAAGTATTGTAATCGATTGGTTTATTTTTGAGCATTTCAAAAGTATTGTTGGTTTCTATAATCTTGATCTATTGTAGCAAGTGGGCATACATTGTTTAGTCGAGCTTCGAGCGACACTGTATATGACCTTCATGATATCTCTGATTGGTGCCCAAAGGTAATACAGAATCGATCACGGATCTTGTCCCACCAAAACTTTACAGCATCGTTGCACCGCAGTCCTCTCTGCCTCAAAAAATCAATCCAACTAGTGGTGAGTGCATAAGATTAGCTAGATTTGTCAGAATTTCTCCAGCTTAGGACGAAAGCGTGATCTAGTCCATGCTCAATGTCCTATAAGAGGGGATCCAAGCTTGATTTGTTCATCATAGCTGCGTTTTTCTGGTCTGAGGTGTGGTATAATATAATCTTCAACGGATGCATAATATTATATTATACCACACCTAAGACCTGAGAAAAATGAACCTATGATGAACGAATCAAGCTTGGATCTCCGCTTACATGACATTAAGCATGGAGTGGATCACACTTTCATCCTCAGCTGGAGAAACTCTGGCAAATCTGGCGAATCTTACACACTCACCACTAATTGGATTGATTTTTTGAGGCAGAGAGGACTGCGGTGCAACAAGGTTGTAAATTTTTGGTGGGACGAGATCCGTGGTCGATTTTGTATCACCTCCAGGCACCACTCAGAGATATCGTGAAGGTCATATACAGTGTCGTTGGAAGCTCGATTGAACAATGTATGCCCACTTGCTACAATAGCTGAAGATTATAGAAACAAACAATAATTCAGAAATGCTCAGAAATAAACCAATCGATTGCTTGGGTTTTAAGTTATCCGACGATATATCTGGCCAGTTTGTCTAGCGAGTTAGGGTACATTGGATTAATGGCTGCAATCACATGCTAAGACCTCTCATAAATGTCCAACAACCACCAGTCTGCCATCGTTCTGTAATTGAAATTTCAAAATTCAAAATTTAAACTAGAGCCCCCTTTATTTGAAAGAATTGAAATTTTGAAATGTCTGGGTTCAAAGGCCATGAGACGGTGTATAGCGTTTGCCACATAAGATATGCCCTGCTCCGAAACATCACATAAAGAAAGGATGTAACATATGCATGTGCAGGATTCAACCATGGAATTGCACTATCCAGGAGGATAACGTAAAACCCAAGCAATCGATTGGTTTATTTCTAAGCATTTCAGAGATATCGTGAAGTTCATATACAGTGCCACTGGAAGCTCGACTGAACAATGTATGCCCACTTGCTACAATAGCTGAAGATTACAGAAACAAACAATACTTTTGAAATGATCACAAATAAACCAATTGATTACAATACTTCTGAAACGCTTAGAAATAAACCAATCGATTACAATACTTTTGAAATGCTCAGAAATAAACCAATCGATTGCTTGGGTTTTAAGTTATCAGGTGAGATATCCGGCCAGTTGCTCCGACGAGCTAGGGTACATTGGATTAATGGCCGCAATCACATGCTAAGACCTCTCATAAATGTCCAACAACCACCACCGTGCCATCGTTTTGTAATTGAAATTTCAAAATTCAAAATTTAAACTAGTGCACCCTTTATTTGAAAGAATTGAAATTTAAAAATGTTCGGGTTCAAAGGCCATGAGACGGTGTATAACGCTTGCCACATAAGATATGCCCTGCTCCGAAACATCACATAAAGAAAGGATGTAACATATGCATGTGCAGAATTCGACCATGGAATTGCAGTATGGAAGAGGATAACTTAAAACCCAAGCAATCGATAGGTTTATTTCTGAGCATTTCAGAAGTATTGTAATCAATAGGTTTATTTCTGAGCATTTCAGAAGTATTGTTTGTTTCTTTAATCTTCATTTTTTGTAGCAAGTGGGCATACATTATTCAGTCGAGCTTCCAACGACATTGTATATGACCTTCACGATATCTCTGATTGGTGCTTGGAGCTAATACAAATCGACTACGGATCTTGTCCCACCAAAACTTTACAACGTCGTTGCGCCGCGGTTCTCTCTGCCTCAAAAAATCAATCCAACCACTAGTGAGTGCGTAAGATTCGCCAGATTTGTTGGAGTTTCTCTAGCTGAGGAAAAAAGTGTGATCCACTCAATGCTCAATGTCGTGTAAGCGAAGATCCAAGCTTGAGTCGTTCATCATAGTTGTGTTTTGCTCAGGGATGAGGTGTTGATGCATAATATTATATTATACCATACCTCAGACCTGAGCAAAACGCAACTATGATGAACGACTCAAGCTTGGATCTCCGCTTACACGACATTGAGCATGGAGTGGATCACACTTTCATCCATAGCGGGAGAAACTCCAGCAAATCTGGCGAATCTTACGCACTCACCACTAGTTGGATTGATTTTTTGAGGCAAAGAGGACTGCGGCGCAACGACGTTGTAAAGTTTTGGTGGGACGAGATCCGGGTTCGATTCTGAGGCACCACTCAGAGATATCGTGAAGGTCATATACAATGCCGCTAGAAGCTCAACTGAACAATGTATGCCCACTTGCTACAATAGTTAAAGATTACAGAGACAAACAATACTTCTGAAATGTTCAGAAATAAACCAATCGATTACAATATTTCTAAAATGTTCAGAAATAAACCTTTTAAGTTATACTCCTGGATACTGCAATTCCATGGTGGAATCCTGCATATGCATATGTTACATCCTTTCTTTATGTGATGTTTCCGAGTAGGGCATATCTTATGTGGCAAGCGCTATACACCGTCTCATGGCCTTTGAACCGAGACATTTCAAAATTTCAATTCTTTCAAATGAAGCGCGCACTAGTTTAAATTTTGAATTTTTAAATTTCAATTACAGAAAGATGGCACGGGGGTGGTTGTTGGACATTTATGAGAGGTCTTAGCATGTGATTGCTGTCATTAATCCAATGTACCCTAACTCGCTGGAGCAAGTGGCTGAATCGCAGATTTGTCCTGAGACGATAACGAGACGGGTGGTGAAAATACCTCGTCAATCACGTTCCAAATGACTCCCTCCGTGCAAGGAGGAGTGGTGAGAGATCCCATGTACCGGTAATAGTTCATGAGTATTATGTCAATCGGATCCACCGTGACTAGGGGTTATTCCGGCGGTTCCATATTCGCAATGGCCATGATTTCTTCCCTTATCCGTTCGTTATACCCAAACATAGTCAGCAAAATATAATCGCGTAATTATATATATATATGAATAAGCAAAATAACAGTTCAAAATATACCCCTGCCAGGAAAGTGTCAGGCGTGTAGCGAATGCCTGTTTCAATGCAAAACCCTTGAGTAACGCCTAAATAACAAAAGATAATTTAGTGTAGCAGGGACTGAAAACAGGGTTTTGAGATTGTTCTGTTTTCTATATATAGTGTGCTCAGCTGGAGTGTGCCAATGGCATTGATTCAGTGTGAATATTTTCCCTTCTATCTCAACACTGCCGGCGCCTTCCGACCATTTCACCTGATGCAACACAGCCATAGATGTAAGAGAGATCGAACCTGAAACCTTTGTAGAGTAATAGATGTCAAAAGATTTAAAAGAAGGTTCCCTTGCTGACCATGATTTCGTGGCCCCTGTTCATTAGGGTTGCATTTGCAGGGTGATAGATTCTGCTGAGAGTGCCCAGGTCCGGATAAATTATGGCGTTTCCCTTCACCACATCGATGGGAGACTGTTGCGTCCCGTTCCCGTAGGCTCCCCCCAGTGCTCAGGCCCCTTCGGACACTCTTTGTACTCGAACTCCCTCTCGTTCTCTGTCCGTTCACACCAACAAGATCGAGTTTCAGATTAATGTCTGCAAATTTCTTTATGAAGATTTTAAAAAACACGGTTATAAAGGGTACGAGACGAATTACCAGCTTCCAGAGTTCGAACCCCGGCAATGAAGAGGATGAGGGAAAATGCAACGAATGCCGATATTACAGATCGCGCCATAGTGAGGAAGCGAAAGAAAGAATGGGTGGGATAGTAGAGGGTTAAAGTGAACACAGGCAATACAGAAAACGAGATAACATAAACCAGACACTCGCCAACAAGCCTACCTAATAACGAATTGGCTTCCTCAATCGCCTCGCCCGCTATTTATTAGTTCGTTTAGTAGACGAATCGCCGAAAGAGGTTGGTTTGATGAAACGAAGAATATGAAACGGCGGAAGAATATGAAACTATTTATTGTAATTATGCTGTTGTAATAAGTAAATGTGGCACAAATGTAAATTTAATTAAAATAATGATAAAAAGTTAATAGTGGAATAAATTTGTAATTTCAATTAAGTTTGTTAATTATTTAAAGGTGGCGATTAGATGGTTATACATTAATTTCTTAATCATATAAAATAAAGATTAAAAATAAACAAGGTAAGAGAAACTTTTAAAAATGCTAGAAAATTATAAACATAAAATCATTAAATGTACCCATTATCCATAGATATAAGCCTTTAGACTTAAAAATAATAGAATTACCAACTACATTCCTTACATTCCTCCGTGTTGGAGGAAATACAAAGCTGGTAGAGTTTTAAATCCTTATCAGTTGTACTGTGGAAAGGACGTCGGACCACATAAATACCTTCGGCTCTCTCCACTCTCTGCCGTTCTGGTTCTCTTTAGAATCGTTAGATGGCATGCGAATTCAGTTTAACATGATTTTACTAGTGCAGCCCACGTCAATTCAATTAGTAGCTAGGTTTTTGTGGTGTACGCCACGTCCTTTCAATTCTAGTTAGGTTTTTGTAGTGCACGCCACGTAAATTCAATTTAACATAATTTCGATATATTATTCATCATTTTATTTTTATTTTTATTTATTTTTATTTTTTTAATAAACTTAATAATTTCAATATATTATTCATCACTTTATATTTTAGTTATTCTTGTTTTTTTTTTAAATTCAATATATAAAAACATAATTTATATTTTAGTTATTGTTTTTTTTTTAACTCAATATATTAAAACATAATTTATATTTTAATTATTCTTGGTTTTTTTCAAACTCAATATATTAAAACATAATTGCACTATTTAATATCAAAGCCTTCCGTTGGTACATTGTATTTTATACATACAATTGCCACAATATACCCACTTCCTTGTCATATGATGTGACTCATATGTACAACTATGAGTGCAACATCATTACACTCGTATACAAGTGCCACCCATTTCTACCCTTCCATTGTCACAATAATACAATCTACCCATTTTTACTCTTCCATTGTCACAATAATACAATTTGCCTATCTTCCACTATACTATCCTATACAACAAATATATCTTTCACTATACTATCCTATACAACAAATATAATAGTCAATTGTACTAGCAAATTAAGATCCGAGATCCGATCCATGTAGTTCTAAAAATTTCCATGAAATTAAGAGATCATATAACAGTGACTTAAGTAAATCAAAGTTGATCACAAGAGTTCTCCTCCAATAACTATGAAATTGTTAGGATACATTAAGATTAATTCTAGATTGGATAAGCATGAGAAACAATACAAATAGGTAGATGCTCAATACAACCAAGTTGTCAACGATTAAGGAAAAATCAAGGAGAAGTTTGATCAGAACCATAGTAGTCTAATGTAGAGAATTAAATAATTAACAAGCACAATAGAGTAGCCAACCAAAATAATCAAGGAAGACATGAAAGAACACACCAAAGAAATAATGGAGCTAAAGGCACTTCTCAAAGGGTTTTTGCTCAACATTAAGTCTCTGGATATAGTTAATCTGCAACTAATTTCACCAAATACAAATAATCCACAACCAAGCATGTCCACAAGTGGTAATCCACAAGAGGTCATGAACTTACCACTCTCCTACACAAGTCCGCCAATTTACAGGTACCTAATAAGGGTAAAACTAGAGTTATCAAAGTTCAATGGGAATTAAAAGAAAAGTGTGGTCTAGCTTAACAAAGTACAAGAATACTTTGACATACATAATACAAAAAATGTCAATGAAAGAATCAAACACACCTCCATGCATATTGAGGGAAACATGTATAATTTGTACACGTGGTAGAAGAAGTCAACTTATTCATATGACTGGGGTATATTCAAGAATGATTTATGAAAACTCACCAGACTTGAACAAAAAGGTAATGTGGAGAAATTCATGCATAAATAAGAAGAACTTGCTACATGAGTACTCGGGTTATGAAAAGAGCAACTAATCATATGTGAGCAAACTAAAGCCACACATGCAAAATGGATTAAAAATGCATAATATTGCATCCATGGAAATCACCAAGCATAAGGAAAAAACTACAAATGCTAAACTCGAAAGATCTTTTGAAAAAATTGACAAGGTTTATTCAATATGGAAGCTACCCCAAACCACAAATACTAAAAATTTGAAATATCATCACCACATCTAAGAGAATAGAAATATAATTTGGACCTAATGAAGAAGGGAGGGAAAATGTAGATATTGTGGAGACAAATGTCATCAAAGCACTGATGCAACAATAAAAAATCATACAAATATGAAGTTGAAAGAGAATTAGACACCTCCATTAGTGACTCTAATGAAGAAGGAAAATAATTGTCATGGATGTGGTAAAAATTTGGCTCCACGTCATATATATCATTGCAAAGTTATAAACGAGAAGGAAGCAAAGGTTTTCACTAAAGAAGATATGTTGGGTTCTAATAATGATGAAAACTCATTGAATATATCATTGGAAACAACCACACGAATTAGCCAAATATTAGGGGAAATTTGAGGTCTAAAATGGGCTTCCTAATGAAAATAATAAAATAATAGTTAAAATAATGAAATACTAGTTATGAATTTTGAAAGGAAAAGAAAGAAGACCAGTTTTTAAAATCATATTTCGACTTATCTCCTTATAGGTTTACTCAAATATCAAGTGTAGGTCGTCGTTGGATGTGAAATTAACTTCCATATCCAACGAGTACACATTTGCATGCTTTTGATAGACCCACATTGAGATAAGATGGAAATACATGGATTTTTTTTTTCTTTTCATGTATTTCCAGTTTATCTCATTGTGGGTCTATAAAAAACAAGCATAGTGGGTACTCGTTGGATGTGGATTTTAATTATGCATCAAATGACTACCTACATTTGAGATTTGAGTAAACCTAAAAGGAGATAAGTCAAAAAAAAAATAAAAAATGTATTTTTCTTTGTTTCCGTCCAAAAATATTTACCCTTGTGGTTGACATAATAATGTTGAATCCTATTGGTTCATTTAAAGTTTATTTTGATAGTACATTTTTTGTTTTGAGGCTCATTTTTTACCTATATCATATGGGTTAGGAGTCCTATATCATATGCTAAAAGAAATCACAAATCACACAATTCTTCTACAAACAAGCCTCACAAATATTCAAAGAAACAAAAATACACAACCAAGATGACTCTCTTCCAGGGTTTTTTTGAGGATTAAACATTGATAAAGGGAGAGGAAATGTTATTGATTCATAATGGATCATTATATAGTTTTTCATCTACTTTGGTACTTTTTGGGTAGAAAAATTAGAAGAATTGGCTTGCAAGGCCCATTTTAGGGGTGGGTCCCAATTTGGTGATTTGGGGTCTGAAACTTCGAGAGCTGATTTGAGGCATCAAATGACACTTTTTAGTGCCAAATTTTTGGGATCTTAGCTTCTATCCCATAAACACTATTCTACACACTAAAATCTTTCCCATGACTAAAAATTTCCTCATTCGGAGTTCATATGTAGAAGTTATGCCTCCTGTAAGTGGATCTCTATTGACCATAATGGTACCAAGTAGATGCCACATTAGTGCCCATTAGTCAAACATGTGGGGATAGTCATGCATGTAATTTAATATTCTAGAGGGTCCAAAACCCTAACACTAATTAAGGGTTGAGGCATACAAAAACCCTAACCCTAACCCTAGACGACTATAATCATGTTATGTTAAACATCGGGCCACTAGGAAGAGAAGGGGTTCCCTTATTTTGGGTATTGTTATTATTAAATGGTTCAATATATGATCCATATGGATGTCGATGGCCACCCGCCTTTTCCAACTGGCTCAAAACAGTTTTCTGGCAATTTTGGCAATTTACTACTTTTAGTAGTTTTAACTTTCGGGGCCATTTTGAGGGCCTAAATGAAGGTTTTCGGGATCAAGATTCTCAATTATAGTTAAAGGAATGATTGGGCCCCCAAAATGAATCTCCTCGATGATACCTTTCCAACGGGCTATCATACGCCTAAAATGCAGATCGTATGCAAAAGTTACGACCCCGTGAAGTTGATGTACTAACTTACCCAGACGGGGCCCACATGACTTTTAGCGCTTCATCTCCTAGGGATAGGTTTTTGGAATTCCTGTTTATTGTAAAAAATCCTTCAGATCCTCATTGTAATAATCTTATGGCGAATGAGCATAGTCGTCCCATGTCTTCTCAGAGATAAGCCGCCACCATTCCAGCAACCTTGTTTCCGCTGCGTTTTACAGTTTTAGCTTATTTAATTATTGAATAGAAAACTAGTTTTACTGTATCTCTATTATTTTGTGTTAAGCACCTGTTAATAATCTATATTCATTTTGTTCTGCTCATAAAATCTAGATCAGTGGTATTAGAGTGGTCTGCTCCTTGTCGTCTTAATGCATGTCCCCAACGAGGTCGGAGTACAAAGAGTTGGGTCTAGAGCTTGTTTCTCTTTAGGACAAAAGATCTTGCACGCTCAAGAGACCTCTGATGGTAGGAGAAAAGAAAGATGACGAGACAAGAGATCCTTTCAAATTGTTGATTGAGGAAGCCCTTACACAACAAAGGAACAAGATGATGGATAGTTTCGCGCAAATCCTTCGGCGGCTACCAACAGGCGATGCATATTCTTCGAGCGGAGGCACCGCCCCCTTCAAGGTACAAACAAACTTAGATATTCCTATATTTGAAGGTCAAATAGACGCATATTCTGTAGACAAGTGGTTGAATCTACTAGAAGGGTATTTTTCTTTCCATAGCTTTTTGAATAGAGAAAAGATTACTTTTGCGCTCCTCAAAGTCGTTCCCCATGTCAAAGATTGGTGGGAAACTTTCTATGAGAAAAAGGAAACAGAGGAACCCTCATTATTTATAGTCACATCCACCTGAGAATACTTCAGGGATGCTATTAAGGAACAATACTGCCCTGTCGAAAGTTATGATGACTTGTATACCAAATGGACCACACTGCGGCAAGAAAGAGACCAAGCAGTGCTAGATTTCACAAATATCTTCCATACCTTGCGCACAAAAATGGGTATCAAATATTTAGAGCGACATCTGGTGCTCAAGTACCGAGGCACTTTGCATAGATACATCCAGACTAAAATGGAGTTTCTGGACATCTCATCCTTGGGTGCGGCCTACCGATGTGTTGTCAAAATCGAGCAGAAGCTCAAACAAAAGATGCGACAATTTGGGCCTGGGAACCCCTCACAACAAAATCCAGGAAAGGGCGGCCCCAACCCACAGAACAAAGGACAGAGAAAAGATGGACAGTATCAGGACAACCAGTCCAAGTCGCAAGCAAATAAGGACACCAGAAAGGCAAAGAAAGATATCGGGAAGTGGTGCGACTTCCATAAGAGCCCTTCACATAACACTGCTAACTACCGCTCAAAGAAGTCGCTGGTGGCCGAAGTGAAAGCCTCCGAATTAGATGTGGGTTCTGACTCTGAGCCAGAACCAGAAAGGGAAAGATGGATCATTGATGCGGAACCTAGTGCCATCGTTTCTATGACCAAGCTCCATCCTGGTGAACCAGACGAGCCAGAAGAAGGAGAACACCTCCTCCATTCACAGATATGGGTAAAAGGAACCCCTTTGCACTTGATCGTTGATAGTGATAGCCATAAGAGCCTCATCTTAGTAGAGGTCGTCAAGTGGTTGGCCCTGCCGACAATGCCACACTCACAACCCTACACCATTGGATGGCTCCCCCGAGGAAGCGATATCCGCGTCAACCAACAGTGTCGACTGTCGTACGTCATCAAGCCCTTCAAATATGAGGTATTGTGTGATGTTTCTCCTCTCGAATTTTGTGATGTTATTTTGGGCCAACCTTATTTATGGAAATGTCATGCTGTATATGAGTCTAGGCCTTGTAATTTTATTATTACTTTGAACAGGAAATTGTATAGGATACCCGAGGCAGTCCCACCTAGTGATATTTGCTTGATCTCCACTAAGCAATGCAGGAAGGTCATCTCTCAGATGGGGAATTTTGTCTTCTTCAGGATTCACTCTCAGAATAAGCGAAAGATCACAACCACATCTAGGGTCTCTGCAACTGACCTCTCAACACAACAGAAGCAAGTATATAAGGTCGTGGAAGAATACTCAGATATCTTCTCTTGAGCTACCGGGGTACCTCTACACTGCCAGGTCAAGCACCCCATCAATATGACCCTTGGTGCATTGCTTCCCAATGGGCTAGTCTATCGTCGCTCTCTATTAGAGAATGAGGAGATCAAGCGACAGATCCAAGAACTACTCCACAAGGAGCACATCCGTCCCAACTCATCACCTTGCAAGAGCCCAATCATGTTGGTACAGAAGAAAGATGGAACCTGGAGACTCTACATTGATTACTAGTCTTTGAATAAAATCACAGTTAGAAACCGATACCCGATTCCCCGAATCGATGACCTCTTGATCAACTCACGGGGGCCAAATAATTCAGTAAGATTGATCTGAAGTCTGGCTACCACTAGGTCCCGATAGAACAGATAGATGTATGGAAAATCACCTTCAATTCAAAGGAAGGCCTTTTTAAATGGTTGGTCATGCCCTTTGGTTTGACAAATGCTCCAGCCACTTTCATGAGGATGATGGACGATATCCTGTGACCATTCACCAAAACTTTTGTAGTGTTTTATTTGGACGACATTCTCATTTACAACAAGACTTGGGCCGAACACTTGCAGCATATTCAACAGGTTTTGCACACCCTGCGACAACACAAGCTACATGCCAACTTGGAAAAATTCTCCTTCGGCATGGACAGGGTCCATTACCTAGGATACATCGTTGATAAACATGGCGTACATGTGGATCGAACCAATATCCAAGTCATCTGTGATTGGCCATCCCTAACCACACTCACTGAGCTTCGGAGCTTCTTGGGCCTTGCCAATTTCTACCGCAGGTTCGTGTTGGGATTCTCCTATATTGCATGGGCCCTCAACCAAATAACCAAGGGTGGTGGTAAGGAAAACTTTGCATGGGGCTGGTCCCAAAAAGAAGCGTTCAATGATTTGAAGTAGCGCTTGTGATCAGCTCCAGTACATTCACTACCAGACCTGCAACAACCCTTTGAGATCGAAACATATGCTTCAGACTATACAGTGGGCGTCATTCTCACTCAACACGGCCACCCCATGGACTATCATAGTGAGACACTATCGAATGTTGTCTATAAGTACCCTACTTATGACAAATAAATGTAATCCATTGTGAAATCTGGTGGCCAGTGGAAACATTACATTCTTGGGAAGGAGACAGTCATCTACACTGACCATAAGCCACTGCAGTTCATGCAGACACAAGGAAAATTGCAGAATGATCGCCATCAAAAGTGCTCCACATACTTGCAACAATTCCACCTCAACATCAAGTATAAGACATGAAGCACCAATCGCATCGTTGATTGCCTCAACAGACCACCAGTCGCGACACTCACCACGGTGCTAGACTCTTGCATCCATGAGACCTCTGGATGGCCCCAACTCTATGAGACAAACCTGGACTTCTCCACCACCTACCAAATGTTGGGTGCAAATGTAGTTGTCGATAATTTCCATATTCACAATGGGTTGTTATGTCATCTAGGCCATATCTGTGTTCCATCAAGAAAGCAATAGAAGATGATATGGGAATCCCACTACAGTTGGGTGGAAGGACACTTCGATGTCGAAAAGACAGTGGCGATGCTATAGAAAGAATTCTATTGGCCGAAACTTCGATAGGAAGTCAACAAGTATATCAGGTCATGAACTGCCTATGTTATTTCCAAACTGGACACTAAGAAATAGGGCCTATACACCCCTCTTCCTACTCCTGACGGGCCATGGGAATCCATCTCAGTGGACTACATGTCGGGTCCACCAAGCAGGGAAATGACTATGTTTTTGTGGTTGTTGATCGCTTTTCTAAGATGGTGATTATGGTTGCCTGCAAGAAGAACATCAAATTAGAGGCCACTGCCAAGATCTTCTTTGAACGAGTCTGGGTACATTTTGGAATCCCACAAACCATTTTCTCATATTGGGACAAATGATTTCTCAGCACATTCTGGTTGAGCCTCTGGTCACTGCTAGACACCAAGCTCACCAAATCCAGAGCCTTCCACCCCGAGAAAGATGGCCAAACTGAGGTCGTCAATCGAATGATTGTGCATATCCTTTGCAGGTATAATTCAAATCACCCTTGAACATGGGATGATATCCTTCCCTATGTCCAACATAGCTAAAACTGAGCCCTACATAGTTCAACCGGCCATAGCGCCTTTCAGGTGGGGTTGGGATTCCAACTGTTGGGTCCCATAGATGTTGCACTTCCCCTTGCGGTCACCTTGAATGACTCATATCCTACTCCAAATGAAGATGACAAATCCACCCAGTTCATTGAGTGGATCCAACACATCTTCCAACAGGTTCAGGATATCCTATAGAAGTCCAATGACAAGTACAAGTAGCACCATGATCAACATTGATTGCCACATAATTTTTAGGTGGGCGACAAAGTTTGGTTGCACTTGCAGGAAGAACGCCTTACAGGACCCCATAGGAAGCTTCTCCCACTCTGTTATGGGTTGTACACCATCACCAAGGCCATGGGGGATTATTATTTTGAGCTCAACATTCCTCCTTTCCTTGGCTTTCACCCAATGGTCAACATGGATCTGATTCACCCTTATTTCCCACCATTATTGGACACCTTAGACGTAGCAGAACAAATGACACCAAAAAAGCTCAACCATGAATGCATACAACAAACATCCAGTGATCATATTGTGGACACACAAATCAAGGGCACTCAATAGCAAAAAATCCAGCTTTATTGAGTCGTCAAAGCAGGGCAGCGCCTGCACCAAGGCAAGTGGCTCACACTGGGCCAAATTCAGCAGAAATTTCCTCATCTGATGGGGGAAATCAACGCAATGGAGACCATTGATTCATAATGAGGGAGGATTGATCTAGGTGGATATTGGTGGCCACCCACCTTTTCCAACTGGCTCAAAACAATTTTCTAGCAATTTTGGCAATTTACTATTTTTAGCAGTTTTAACTTCCGAGGCCATTTTGAGGGCCTAAATGAAGGTTTTTCAAGATCGAGTTTTGAAATGATATTAAAAGGCATGATTGAGCCCCAAAAATGAATCTCCTCTATGATACCTTTCCAATAGGATATCATACGCCTAAAATGGAGATCGTATGCAAAAGTTACGACCCCGGGAAGTTGATGTACTAACTTACCCAGACGGGGCCCACATGAATTTTGGCGCTTCATCTCCTAGGGTTAGATTTTTGGATGTCTAGGGTTTTTGGCATTCCTTTTTATTGTAAAAATTCCTTCAAAGCCTCATTTTAATAATTTTCTGGCGAATGAGTGCAACCGTCACATCTCTTCTCAGAGATAAGTCCCCACCATTCGAGCAAGCTTGTTTCCGCTGCATTTTACAGTTTCAAATTATTTACTTATTGAATAGAAAACTAGTTTTATTGTATCTCTGTTATATTTTGTTAGGCACCTGTTAATAATCTGTATTCATTTCATTCTTCTCATAAAATTCGGATCAATAGAGCACCCAAGAATGGGATATTGAACGATAACCAAGGAGGTAGAAGGTTTTGCAGCATCCATTCAGGGAATGATGTAATACCCCTAGGCCGAACCCCAACTGTACATATAGGCTAATGAGCCAATATATTTTGGGCTAGAAGGATTATGTGACTATTAGGCCGGAGAGGCTAGATGCTAAAGGCAGGTGAGCCTATTAGTGTAATATGTAAACACTCATATCATTAATAAAGTACATCACTACTGCAAACCGACCCAAAAACGAGTATGGGGGGCTAAACTTGATCCACTAGAAAGGGAAAGGGGGCTAAGAGTATAGGAAAGGGGCTAAGCTAGGGATCTTAATCCCAATGGAATACTATATTAATATTACTTAAAGGTTAAAGTATGGATATAACTTAATATATATCTGAAGTTTCAAAAGAGGGGACAAGGGAGTCCCTTGGGTGCCATGTGTCATAAAAGGAACATGCGTATATATAACAAGGGGAATTAGTGTATTTGGGGGGGGGGTTCATTATTTATTTTGGGGGAATTGTTCCTTTAGGGAGGAACGGTGAGATGTACCTGAGAGTATTGGATTGCAATAGGAACTTGTACCTGTTCTGGTTAGTTCAAGAGTTGAATTGAAGAAGAGGGTTGGCAAGCCCTTAGGATTGAAGAAGTAGGTTGTCAGGCCCATAAGACTAAAGAAGTAGGTTGTTAATCCCATGATCATTCTCTCCATATCAGAGAACTGTTTGGAATTTACTTTCCAAGGTTCCAAATTGTAGCTATAGTGCTTTGAGACTTTTTGTTAGGCATGTTGCTGAAGCCTCAGAACGGAAGTGGGGAAGTCGAAGGACTGTTGAGAAGAGAAGGGGCACACTTCATGGGTTGGGATAGACATGTGGGGAATAAGAGACTATAGGTTATTCGTTTGATTTGGTACCTGTGTCTAAAGTTTATAAGTTGTTAAAGAGACCTTATCTTGGTTAGAAACCCTTTACCTAGGTGGAATTAGCCCCAGCTCGGGGGTGAACCACTACTGAGAGTTATGAGCATTGTGTTCTAAGGCTGGCAGGAACATGGAAGGTCTGCATGGAGTTGATGTTTATTTCCTGAGATAAGTGTCATTCATGTGATTATTTCAATTATTATGTGTGTGCGAATATGAGTTTTCTGTCATGGAACCTCTGTTGTTAAATTATATATATGAATTGTTATTGTTGCATGCATGTCGTTATTATTTCCTCTTAACTCTGTTCATACGCATAATTTATTATTTAATATTAATGGTATCATAATTTTTAATTTTGTGTGACGTGGCCTAGCCTTGGTGGTTGGGTACGTTACAAAGTGGTACCAGAGAAATTTTTTTGAGTTGTTGGTAATGGGGACAATACAATATGGTATCAACAATCGAGCTTTCAACACTGAGCCTACATGGGCCATTTAGCAAAGTGCATAAGTGAAATTATAGAGTTTGCAAGTGAATTGTTTTAATAATGTCAGGACGAGTTTGTTTGCAAATAGTTTGAAAAAATGGTTACGGTGTTTCCATGGTGAAATCGGGAGAAGCGGGGTAAAATTGGGCCAAAGCCCCAATTTTCTGTGTTAAAATTCATGGGGAATTTGGGAAATTTCGTCCAAGGATGATTTTTTCCTGGTTTTAATATCTGTCTGAGAAAATTCATACCTGTAATTGGTCGAATTTGAATTCAACATAACACTATGGTTGACTGAGTGAAATTGGTTAAATAAGTTTCCTAATTCACGAAGGTATTGAAAAAACATTCATGCCAGAAATGTCGACCAATTGTGAACACAAGTAATTGGTGTCTCTAGAGGTTGAATTTTCATTTAAGAGGAGGGAAATTCAATACGTTTTAATGGTTTTAGAGTGACCATGGTCAAATTAGATGAAATTGGGAAAAATCCCCAATTTCCTGCAGCTAAATAATGGCAAATTCGAAGTGAAAAAGTCGAATTTGAGAAGCAACGTGTTAGCACCATGATTTTTGTAGTTGGAGTCAGTCCTAGATGAGTCATAGTCAGTGCATCAAATTTTATAAGGTCAGTGAAAAAATAAAGAGTGGTTCGAAATTATCAAGTAACGAGTCTGGCCATAAGTTGGTTAAAGGGGTGTAAGGTTCGTCACGTTTAAATCGTAAAGGTCCACTTCCATAAGTCTCGAGTCATGTCAAAAAGTTGAAATTATGTACCAAAATCGAGTGAAGTGGTTGGGATAAAGGTCATGTCACTTCATGGAACTTCTATCATTTTTACTTTGCATTCTTCAAATGTGTACCTGTTGCACGAGTTTGTTGCGCAAATCTTCAACTTGTTTTCGAACTCCTCGTCACCATGGATTTACTGTCCTTTTCCATGATTTCATTATGCATCCGTTCAAGCATAAATATTAGTCACCCTCCATGCCTCTCCTTCAATTTCATATTTTGTGACTCATCCGTAGTTTTTTCAGTAAGATCTGGAGCCCTTCACTACATAAAAGTCATTTGTTGCCAGTCGTTACGTAAGTTTGTTGTGTTGATTTTTTTGCATCTCCTCCATTGTTTTTAGCCATTGCTTAAAGTCTTTTGGAGCTCACTGCCAACTATATTTTGTATGATTTATTTCTTCTCACAGTCAACCTTCTTCCTTCTGAATTTCCTACTGTCGTGCTGAAATTTTTCGTCACGTGCCAAGTCTCCCATTGTTGTCGAATATTTTCCAAGTCACGTGCCAAGTTTCCCCACTATGTCGAATATTTTCGTCGCACTTTACTACTGCATCGAGTTTTCCCACTAATACGAATTCCTCTGTCGCTCTTTACTTCTGTGCTAGAATTCTTTGTTACTGATTAGTTTTCCGCATAGAGAGGGTATTACAATTCATTACTGCGCATGTGAAATTAATATATACGAACATCATGGAAAATTACCAAAGAAAAAGAAACAATGCGAGAAGTGGTAGGGCCGTGAGGTTTGAACCTCAGGATTTGGACTTAATAAATGAAGACTCGATGATCAGGGTGTCGTTTAAACAAGCTGGATGTATGAATTTCTGTGAAAGGATTCAATGATATAATGTGAAACTAGTTGAGCAGTTCGCCCTCAATTTTATTGGGGTCAGTGCGACAATTGCAGGAATCACTTTCCAAGTGACGGAGGAAACTTTTCCAGTTGTGATGGAGATCCCTTCATGTGGATAAAAATGGTTTAAAGGTACATCTTTAGACATTTCATGTTATATGTATTTGATTAAGCTTGAATGTCAAAATGGGAAAATTGGAGTCGACATTCCAAGCCAGTTTTTCCCGGAGCCTTTCGAGAAACTTTTGAAGATAATCAGAAAATATCTCACCTATGAAGGAAGGTTTGACGGGGTGTATCCATACCACATCAGGTTACTAATGCACTTCACAGGGAAAAATTCCTTAAACTTACCTTTCTTCTTGTGTTGAAGCCTGGGAAAGATGGAAGACAGTGTCCAGGCCAAGGCTGATCAGCCAGGGAATAATTTATTCCATTTTTCATTAATTAAGATGTTAGTGATTGAAGAATTGAGACATTTGAACAAAGACTGGAATTATTTTTTGATTTCGGTTAACATTCCCAGACACCGTAAAGGAGACATTCCTCTATCTACAGAGGAATCAACACTTCATAGTTCAAAGGCGAGAAAGGAAGATTTTATTGAAAAAAGAAAAGGGAAAGAAACATAAGAATCGTTGTTCAGTTAACCAACATACGAGAAGAAAACCAGGTCAAGATTGAATGATAAACCTGAGGATATCCAAACTCCCAGTAAACTGCGCACCAAGTCCTATGCCAAGAGATTTCCCATACACACCGTTCAACTAAATCTTGTTGAAGGTGAGAACAAGGGAATTGATGAAAGAAAGGTGGAGTTAGGTGAGGAAAATGCAAATACTCAGGAAATGAAGCAACAACTAAAGAAAGCGCAACACGTTATAGCCAAATTTTATCAAGAAAATAGAGAGTTGAGAAGACAATTGGTAGAAAATATTATTGAAACACCAGTTTCGCAGAGTTGAGAAGGTCATTTATCCCCTAGCTCTCCCACAACGAGAGAAAAAAATGTAAATTGGTTTAAAAAAAATCTTAGAGAGGCCCAAGATGTAATCATTGAGCTTAGGGAGGAACAGAGGATGCCAGAGAAAAAAATCACAGAACATTTCAAAGAGTGCATACTAGAAATCGATAATGCATGTACAACTCTCTTTGGTTCTCAATAGAAACTGAAAAGAAATGTGGTTTTGTTGAGACAGGTGAAGAGTTTGAACAAATGAAACTTGTATTTAAAAAAAACTATCAAAGATTTAAGGTTGCAGGCGAAGTTATAGGAACAATATAAGGAAGAGCTAAATCCCCTAACTGGAGTTGTGGACGCATGAGTAAGGGAGCCCCATTTTTGTCTTTTTGGGTCATGGAATGGAATATTTCTCCATACATAGCCTTATTTCTTACGTTAACAAGAAGTCATATGCAACACTTGCACAATGAATATTCATTGTGCAAATGTTGTAAGCTCACCTAATGAGAACAAAAGGTATTAATGAAACACATGCAAGTTTTGAAGGAGATGCATGTTGCCAAACCATTTCTGCCACTTGGAGTTGCACGAGTAACCACAAATAGACATCTGCTACACAAAATCGCCACGCACATGCTATATCCAGTAATTGTGCAACAACAACTAGAGTCCACTATACAAAGGTGACATAATTTCTAGCAGTACACATGATTACTTAGGAACCCCTTAGAATAAAATGTTGATTTATCACAAAAATATGGTCTAATCTTACTCATGACCAAATTATTGAAACGAATATGTCGGTTATGTTATGATTGGGCATAGTCGGGTTTCTATTTTTAGTGAATTTTGTTGAAGAGGTTGTCGAGGGGGAGAGTAACTGAATCCGGGATTATAGGGGGAAGTAGTTCGAGCCTAGAAAACCAGGAGGGCGCTATTTTTCTATATATTGGATGTTTTTTATGTAATCCCGGTTGGAAAAAAGTGTAGACAAGGCACTCTTGAATGTAACTTTCTCAATCTGATGGAAATATAAATGCAGTGGTCCTAAAGCTTTCGATGAAAATATTCTAGTGGTGGTGGTTTGATGTATTGTGATCCTATCTTCGTATGTACTTCTTGTTTCCTACAAATTCATGTCTGTTTCATTCGTTTAAATTGGAAATATTCAAAGGGTTTAAAATTCATTTCGTGGTGCTTTAGACTCAACCATTTAAAATCTGTGTTTTCTTCTAAGTTAGGTCAAAATTCATCTCTAATGGTGCTTTGATTTTCTTTATGTTTCTCCCTTCTTTCTCCATACACAACGATATTGAAACTAAAAGACCATTACCTACTTAGTGTTTTTCCTCTCAAAGCTTCTCCTACCAGTCATTGATTTCTCTTTTTTTCAGGGGGTTGATTCCATATCCCAAAAATTACTATACCTCCTTTCCAGCGAAACTAGAAAATGTCTTCTCAAGCATCTAAATCTAGCCGTTAGTCCAAAGTTATTATCTATCAGAGACTAGGTCTCAGAGAGAGCCGTCTCGAGATTGGGAAGGAAAGTTTCCATTTTTAAAGTTAGTTTGTATGTTACCTTGGTATATCGTTTTCTTCAACCCAAAAATTTACCAAGTGCTAAGATTTTGGCGTTTTTTTCTAGGGACGGAATTGACAACTTTCCTTGGGAAAAAAAAAACGATTAAAGTTGTAGATTTGATTCCTGAGGGTAATAGTGAATTAGATACCTATATTGGTTGAAAATTATTTTACCTTGGCTATTTCATTGAATAAGATCAATAGCATAAAGTAGTTCAAATCAGAAATCCTGGATCGTAAGAAAGTTTACACTAGAGAGAACCCTGATCCAGAGCCTGCAACATCTGTGTCTGATCTTGGAAAAATTCTACATAAAAGAAAGGAAAAGATAACGGACTCAGTATATTACCTAGACATGAACCTATCTTTACCTAAATACGCGGTAAAAATCATTGACTGACTTTGATTTATTATTTGAACAAAACCTTTTCAAATCCAGATCAAAATATTATTTGAATGAAATCATATTCGATGAGAAAAAGTTCCAATATTTGATACCAACCAACCCCCTTCGATTTGTTGTAATTTCCACTCAAACTATTCAGCCAGTTCAAACTTCTCCTAGAGTCATGGCCACCAGATTCTCTCCTCTCGCCTTGCCTGCCCAATTACACGATTTACCTCAGAATTATAATCAAAGAAATAAATTATATGATGCTTAAGGGAATGTTTCATCTCAAAAACACTTAGATTGGTTTAATGAATTTGTCGACCTAGAAGAGGTAGATTATGAAGATGCAAAAACAATATTGTTTGCACAAAGTCTCTCAGGTGAGGTCAGAAAATGGTTCAAATATCTTCCAGCAGTGAGTATCCTTAATTTTTCATCTTTTGAAACACTTTTTCATTCCAGGTGGGGTGATAAAAAGAATCCTCTTCAGTTACTAACTCAGTTCAATAATATAAAAATATCACCAAATGAGACAGTACAATAATTCTCAATCAGATTTATGAAAGTTTATAATTCAATTCCCACAGAAGTCAAATCTCCTCACGGAGCTGCCCAACTTCGATATGCTAATTCTTTTGACAATGACTTTACCTTGTTGTTAAGAGAGAGAAGATGCAATACATTAGATGATATGATGAGCGATGCAATTGAAGTAGAGGTAAATTTGATGGCATCAGGGAAGATCAAACATAATATTGACAGAAGTGTGAAGAAGGTCCAAGGGAAAGCACAACCCTCTACATATCAATCATCAGATGAGAAAGTTGATTTGATGATGAAGAGTATGGAAAGACTAATGGAAAGGATGTCCATGGAAAATAAGCCTACCACCATGGATCAAACTGATTTTCAGCCCAGAAATCAAAATTTCAGAAGAGCCCCAGTTCCACAGATCAGGCAAAGAGACCAGAGGGATCAATGTGATCAACAAATAAAACCTACTTTCCAAAACAACTATGAAAAAAAATATTTTGATCAAATAATCGATGACCATATGCATTGATGTGACAATACAGAAACAAACTTGTTCTTAACCAAAGAAGAACATGATCAATTTATGGATGCAAATGATAAGTTTATGCAGGAAAATGATGATATGTTCTCATCGGAAACAAAATAGTTTAGGAAATGATACCACAATGCTATTATGCAACTTCATAAGTAGTATAACCTCAGAAGTAAAAAGGCGCCTACAAATATTCCAAAGGCGAATCCTATAAGGGAACATCAGATAAATACACCTTCTTCAAACCAACCGAAGAAAGATAATTTGGTAAAGGATGTAATGGAGAAAGGAAAATAAAAAGAAGAACCCCCAAAGAAAATACCTGAGGAAAGAAAGGAAACGGTCATCAAAGAGGTAGAAAAATATTTGTCTCCTTTTAATTTTGAAAGTGAAATGGCTAAAATAAAAATTTATGTTCCATTTAATGAGCTGATCAAGAATGGAGAATATAGAAATCAGATCATTAAAATGCTAAAAATCGAAGAAGCCCCTAACACCTTGAACATACAAGATGATCACTCTGCTATCTTGTTCGGACCACGTGTGGAAGAGAGTGGTGATGTTGATGATGCTATTCCTTTCTATGTTAGCCTTAAAATTGATGACATGACCTTACATAATTCCATGTTAGATTCAGGAGCATCACATAATATAATGCCCAAAGTGGTCATGGATGAGTTGGGCCTAGACATTACAAGACCTTACAAGGATCTTTTTTCTTTTGACTTAAGGAAGGTAAAATTCTTAGGTTTAATCAAATATCTGGTCATATCATTGTCTCAAATCCCATCAAAAAATATGATCATGGACATGGTGGTTGTTGACATCCCTTTGAAATTTGGCATGATGTTATCTAGATATTGGGCTACAAATTTGAAAGGAACTTTGCAAATGGACATGTCATATGCTACTATCCTTGGTTTTGGCCAAGAAAGGAGGTTGTACAGAGCAGTGTTTCTCAAGTACATGGTGAGTAGCAAAACTCAACCAAATAATCATCCTATTTACTCTATTGATAATGAAGTTGGTTCCTCTATTTTCTATAATAACTTGAGTTTTGAAGAGGGGGAGCCAACAACTGTCATGTCTATCAAAGACAAAACCGAGCATCGAACAGAGGAAATTATAGATCAAAAAAACAATGCAGAGGATGAAATGTACAATATGATTTTTGATGGAGCTGCTAGAATGGAAGGAGTTGGAGCTGGTGTGTGGATTAAACCTCCCAAAATGGGTACAAAACTCTGTTCTTACAAGCTCACTTTCGATTGTACCAATAATATGGCCGAATATGAGACACTGATTTTTGGATTGCTAGTAGGAAAAACCTCCCTATGGCTACACCAGGGTTTACAATGTAGGCAGATCAATAACCGTTTAAAAGTCTCCTACTTTTTTGAATACCCAAAACATACCCTAGACTTGTTCAAGAAAAGTAAATTAAGAAGGATCTGGTAACTATACCTTTTACTCCACGTCCTGTGTAGATCTTCTCGCGCTTGATAGCTCCGCTGACTGCAAACCTCCTTCCAAGGCCAAACTGCATTCAAAGACAGATAAACATGGAACTACAAGCATAAATTTCATACATAAATATGGGTTAGATGTTAGAATAAAAACATAGGACAAATGTAAACATTCAACACATCATGTTATTGGTATAGGAAAATTACTTCTTTTATTGATATAACAATGATTACTTACAACCAATGCCGGCTACTACTCCACGAACATGGTCCAGGCTCCTCTTCACCAAGCTCCAAGTGAACCTTCGCGTATACTTCTCCTCTCAACCTTCTTATTGGGAAATGGAATGGGCTTATGATGGAGGAAAAAGGGCGAAATGGGGAATTTTGATTTAATTCTCACAACAAGGTTGCAAATGCTTGGGGCAAGGAGGGGATGTGAAACGGGTAGAGTTTCATTATTATTATGCTTGGATTTGGAATGATACCCCAAAACCTCCTTTTATATGGGAAAAGGATGGTTATTTGGTTGGGTGATGGGCTATAGGCGGTGGATTAGTTGGGAAACTACCCAATAGGCCGTAATCTCAATGAATTCCTTGCAACTTTTGGAAGTATATGCAGGATGTAATAGTCCAGCTAGCATACGTACGTGGGCTGTAGTGGTGCAGCAAGTGTATGTACGTGGGAAATAGTGGTGCAGGGTGCGTACATCTTCAAAAAATGAGTTTTTAAGAAGAGTTTCTCAGTGATGGCTTGGGAAAATTTGCATGTAAGAGTGCCAACTGAAAGGTATGCATATGTGGATAAAATTAGGGTTATAACATATGCCCCCTAATGTGTGAGGTTAGAAGAGCATCTGATGGCCGAAATAAATTACAAAATCTTCACCAATGTACGAAGTGAGTGAGCCCAGGACCAGAGTTCGGGAGGTGCCATCTGCAAAAATAACAATTGTCTCACCGAGGCGGGCATACCCATGCTCGGGATGAAATAAATCATGGATGTCAATCAAATACACTGCAGATCCATGTCATATAACTATATAAAGTGTAGTCATGAGAAATACACTGTGGATCTACATCTCAAAATCAAATATATACATGTATAGTATTCATCTTCAAGAAGTTAATGACGCCTGATGGATGAAGATGAGGCCTTTAGAGCTTGAGAAACAACTTCAATATCTTCAAAACTCAGGTAGGAGTGTAATGTGAGTGTATGAATTTACTACCCAGAGGTCTTCGACGACTCGTCGGGAATATACTTTATTAATTTCCAACAAGGACTTGATTGGACTTTGGGATGGCTGGGCATGAAGTCAAGAGAAAAAATGTAGAAAGGCCAACTCAGGCTGGGTAAAACCTCCCTTGGAAAAGAGCACGAAATATGATCAGACTCAGGCAACATGATATTGACATAAGTTCATGATGCACGAGGCAACACAAACTCTCCATGTGTTTGGAAGAATAACCAAACGGTGGAGGACACAACTCTATGTAGCGATAAAAACTTCCTAAGGTCATATAACTCCCGATGCTTGATGAACAAAGAGAAGGATGTGCTTTGTCCAAGGGTGACTCATTATGCTGCCAAAAAATAATATATATTTCCCATCCTCTTTTTGGGGTATTTTTTATTCTTTTGTCTATTTCAATATTTTTAAAGAGCGTGAAAAAGAATAAAAGAATGCTACATTACAAAGGAGGAATGAGTTTCGCAAGAATACTAGTTCCAAGTGCAAGGAACACACTAATTCTCATAGCAAGGAGACATGTGCAAGAAAAGGACACTCGGGGAAAATTCCTCCATGGGTCAAGGTGTCAAGTAGTAGAGGAAAAGTCCTACAAGGCTTGTGTATAAGGCATGCTTCAAAGGTTCGGTGGAGAGAAACATGGACTCAACATTATTCCAAAGATGCGGAGATGCAACTGCAACTAGCGAGACATGATGAAACCCCCTTCAATGTATTTTTCACGAGAGTCTCAAAAAATGCAAAAGAAGACTCCACTGGGGTACCTTTTTCGAAAATAGTCTAATCATTTTGAAAAAGGGGTAAACTTGCACAAAAAAGACATCTATTCAAAACCATTTTAACGAGTGTGACAAAGACAAGATCACTCGTAAATATTTTCAATTTTAAGGAGTCTGAAAAGAGCTTAACTATGGACTCACAACCTTTTTCTATATTTAGTCTCCTTAGCCCGAAAAAATATAAAATTTACTTAGGAGAACTCTCCCGACGAGACGAATCTCCTGAGGTATACCTTTTTCCTCCTTAATCTACAGGCTGGAAAAAGGGGTGAACTCATGCCAGTAGATGTTCTTCTGTACCAATTTAACGAGTGTGAAGGAACAAGGTCACTCAGTGATCTTTTCAATTTTAAGGAGTCTGAAAAGAGCTTAACTATGGACTATGTAGGGGATGTTATTCTAGACCAATTTAACGAGTGAAGGAACAAGGTCACTTGACGATATTTTCAATTTTAGGGAGTCTGAAAAGAGCTTAACTATGGACTCCGCGGGGGTTCCTTTTTCATAAATTTAGTCCCTCAGGCCCGAAAAAGGGTTAAAATTATACCTGAGAATACTCTTCTAGCGAACCAAAGTTCCTAGAGTATACCTTTGTTCGTAAAATTGACCATCTGGACCGAAAAAGGCGTAAGCTACCGCTGTACAGATGTGCCTTCAAGTTTTATTTTGGCGAGCGTGAAGGACAACAAGATTGCTCGACAATCTTTTCATGTTTAGAGAGTTTGAAAAGGGATTAAAGAAGACTCCAAGAGGTTGATTTTCTCAGTTAATCTGAACAAGAAAGCCTAAATGTAATCTCTTCGGATGTTGCTTTCGTATTTCAAAGCGAGCTTGAAAGTCAACAAAGTATGCTCATTTTTGGGAGTCCAAAGGGTGAGGCCAAGAATGATGACACATCATACATATGAGGCTCAATATCATAATCAGGACAAGACTAACAAGGAATCCTGAGCCTAAAGTCATTAATGATGACATGGACACAAAAATGCAACAAGGATATGACTAGGGCATCCATGTCGAGGTAGGCTCTACCACTAAACTATGACACTTCTAAAGCAGCAATAAATCGCAGTTCGGTGGGATCAATCCTATGGCAAAGCGGAAAGGACAACGAGATGCAAAAAGTGGGGGTGGAATCCTAACTTATATATGCAAAAAGTTGGAAAAACGACTTTTACCAAAGGACCTTTAAAAGTGACCCATCTCCAAAAATATTTTCCAAACCAAAAATGAAGCACATCATAACATCGAATGAGAAAGTCAAGAACCACATTAAATGATTTTCAAGGCAAAAAAGGGCGAAAAAAGGGCCAAAAAAGTCTATAAATAGAAACTGACAACTGATTTTCACCATTGCAAATTGAGAATTAACCAAAATGCAAAAAAAACCCCTTTGCTAAAAGAGTTGATTACGGGATCTTTAGAGGACGAAACGAACTTCCACTCAGACCAAGTAAGTATAAACGCATCCTTCTTGCATTTCCATACTTCAAGTTAGCATTTATTTTAGTTTTTTGGGGGCGTGCCCTCCTAAAAAGGGCGTCCCTACGTGTATGCGGGCTATCAAAGGACAACCTGCGTACATCCATGGGCAGAAAATAGTCTACCCATGGATGTACGCAACTGTGTCCAAAACAACCTGCGTACACCCTCAAAAGCATTGAAAAAATGAAAATGTAAGAGCTAACTTCCCTCTGAACTTGTCATGTAACAGGATGTATGTCCACTGGAGGGAAAGGGAACATGATGAGATCGATGTCTTGGTCGATGAGGACCATGCTACTATTGCCGCATTGAAACAATGGGGGTTATGGAAATTTTACTGATGTCCACTCATGAGGGAACAACCCAGGTTGTTGAATGCCTTGATGGATTATTGGCACCCTGACGCTGAGGAGTTTATGCTTGAGGGGAAGTCATTGACTCCAACAACTGAGGATATATACTTCTTTACTGGCCTCTTGAGGAGATGGGAACCATTCAATCTACATATGTTTCCCTCTGGGCCCCACAACATCGCCAAGCTGATCAGAATGCATTATGAGGCCGACACTGAGAAAGTAGGTTCTCAAGTGCCAATCCACAAGATTACCAACCTATCACTGAAGGTGATAGATTTTCGTATTGGATGAATCACTGGATCCACGGCCTTACATTAGGCCTCCTGAGTGCACATGTATTGTGTGATGCAATGCTTAAATGCACGAGTATTTGACTAGAGCACGACCATGCTTGACTGCATGAAGAGAAAACTCACAGAGTTTCGAGGGTAGAGTAACAAGAACTTCAGGTTTGGTACCATTCTGTTCTCTTTCATCTTTGAGAGGGTACCCATCCTTAGTCCACGAGAGACAGCATAGGGGCATGTGTCCTTCTTCCCAACAGTGTGTATGTACTGTCCCCAAGGCCGAGCCTCGTTGTAAACCATGTTCTGAAAGAAATTGTAATTATATTTTATAGGCTGGTGAGCCAAGTTAATATAAGCTGGTGGCTTATGTGATTATTAGGCCAGAGAGCCTAAGGGTTGGAGGCCAAGGGCCTGATTTTGTACTTGTATGTATGCAGAACATTTAATAAAATTGTAAACATCGTCAGGTGCAGACCGACCACGATGAATGAGTGAAGGGGGACTGAGCATCCACAGAGTGGGAAAGGAATCAGAGGCTGGAAGGTGGAAAAGGGGCTAAGTGTTGAGCCTGGGGGCTAAGCCTAGGGGGCTTAAGCTTGGGAATAATATTTTAATATTATCCCAAAAGACATGTGCATTTTATGTTCTATCCTAAGTTTTGGCAAGGGAGGACGTACAAGAGTGATGCGTGCTGGTGGAATGCATGCAGTTCCATGGGTGACAAGTGTCAACCCTGACACATGCGAATAAACGGCCAGGGTGAGCCGTGAGAAGGGTTCCTCCTCCATTCGACCCTGAAGTATCCAGAGCGTGAACTGTGTGACCTCTGAAAGAGACCCTCGTGCAATTCGGGAAACGGGGAAAAATCCTGTGTTTGTAAGAGTATACCTCGTACACCATTTGAACTAAGATCCACAGTGTTGATTCGGGGAGAGCCTGTGTCAAATTTGGAAAGCCGATGCATCCTTTGTCTGATAGAGAGAGCCTGTGTGTGCATTCCCTGTTCCGAAGCCATGACCCTGAACCATTCCTCCATTGTTGAGCTTGTTTGAGAGGTCGTGTTTGCATTTCCAGTTGGCTATGGTGACCATGCAGAGCTGGACTATGCGTGGCTTGATGGCCAGTGCGAGTTGTGATTGAGCCTGTGTGGGATCTCTCTCTAGGTGAGGGAGGTGGATGTTGTTGGAAGAGGTTCTTCCAGAGAGTGTCTAGCACCAGCTTCAGCCTTTGAGACTTCCTGATCCGGCCTGTTGCCGAGACCCAGAGAGGGAGGTTAGCACTGATGGACTGTGCTTGTGAAGGTGTATACTCCCGGGCGGAACAGGCATGTGGGGAATGAGAGTCTGGTAGTAGTGGGCGTAAGGTTGCATCCTGGGAAGAATCCTTCCAGGTTTTCTATGTTGTTTTCCTGTAACCTCAGCCTAGCCTAGGATTCCTTGCCTTGGGGTGGAGCTTAGTCCCATCTCGGGGGTGACCCACTGCTGAGATGATGAGAAGTGCGGTATAAGGCTGGGAGGTTCGTGGAAGGCCTGCACTTGGTTGGTGGAGTCTACCACTGTTAAAACATAAGTATCTGATTATTCCTTAATCATGTTTTGCATGACTGTGTTGCTTATGTTATCATGATTTCCGCTGTGTATATGAATTAATATGAAAAGCTAATTGCTTGTTGATTATAGCAGTAATAATATGTTTTACTCTGAGCTTAATTGAATCTCTTGATTAAATGCATATGGATTATATAATTCCTGTATGAGTCATGTAAAAGGGTATATACCGATTGGTAACAGAGAGCGATAAAAGCCTTGGTAGCAAAAAAGGTGTGCTACAATTTGGTATCAGAGCCAAGGTTTCGACACCGAGCCTAGATGGGCCAGTGGAGTGGTCTTTGGACCGAGAATGCGAGGGGAATTGGGTCTGGAAGGACAATTTAGGACCCTGGTTTTCTCCAAAATGTCAAGGAGTTACTTGACGAGTTTTTAAAGCTCAGGAGGTATAGCGGCGTTATGAAACTGCAACCAGTGTGGTATGAGTCCAAAGGGAGAGAGGACTCCACACCGGAGGTGTAGGAGCTCTAGGATCTGTTTGGGAGGGAAGGTGATCCCTCGTGACCGTTAGATATAAAAAGTGTGCACAGAGTTTAAAGTCCTTTGGATATTGCACAGGAGTGTGGAAATTGCGATACGCAAAATCCCAAATTAGTCAGGACCGTCCATCTCGAGGGGACAGGTGGCGATAATAAAGAGCCCGTTGGCATTTTGCATGTTCAAATATCGGGATTCAGGAGGATGAGAGGGAAACGACATCTGAATTCATGAAACCGTGAAATGACGAAGACCGTCCATCTGTAGGGGACGCGTGGCGAAGGTCCAAGTTATCGGGGGAAGTCCCTATAGAAAAGTCAAACTGGTGCATCGGGGTTCGGCGTTTCGCGAGTCCTGGAGATGAGACGCCCGGGACATTTAGAGTCACGAAATCATGAGAGGCGATCAGGACCGTCCATCTTGAGGGGACGCGTGGCAGCGATCGAAGCCTTCGGAAAATGTCCCGATAGGAGAGCCACATCGGGAAATCGGGATTCGGAGGATCGCAAATCCTGAGGACATACGTGTTTCGGCATTGGAAAGTCCGAAACCCCGATAGGAGGTATGAATGTGGTCATATAAGGGGAGGTCCTGTGGACCACGAGTCTATCCCAGAGGGCTAACGGAAGTTAGAGCGCATCGGCATTTCGAAGAGAAAAACCTCGAAAGGATCTGGACCATTAGATCTAGCTCATCGAGGATCGTTGAATCACGTATAAGAAACCATGTATCGGATTTCGGGGATAGGAGTGACAAGAGGTTGGGAGTCACTACATAATGAAGTCCCGGGTACCAAAATACTGAAGGCCTGAAAGTCCCGAAAGTCCCGAAAACTGAAGTTTCAAAAAAAAAAAAATCACAGAGGCGAACGAGAGCTCAAAAAACTCATTTGAATCAAAATGTCTTTTGTTTTGTTCGTATTGGCTTATAAATGTTGTGGATGGTTCATGAAGTTTAATGGCGTGACAAACTTTGAATTCAATTTCACAGTGCGTGTGCAGAGTTCAACGAAGGCCAGGACTCCAGTTAACCAACGCTGAGTATGGAGTGGGGAAAGGTGCAGATTACCCCTGAAACAAAAGATGAACGGGAAGGAAAGGATGTTAACCTGGGAGTCGAAGGATCGAACTCTAATGGGCATGGAAAAGAGAAGGTTAAGGAAGGACACATAATGAAAATCATTGAAGGATTGCAAAGAGAGGTCAAGGCTCGCCGAGCTGATAGCCAAAATCTCATGAAAGTCAGGGATCGACAGGGTGAATTAAACTTAAAATTTTTGAAGAGCCTGGAAAGAATAGAGAAGAAACTCGAGAAGGGAAGAGACTCAAGTATGACGGAGAGTCGCAGAACCCATGGGAGAAGAAGTAGGTTGAGGAGTGGTAGCCGACATATTATTCGCTCCCAAAGACATTATGACTGGGAGACACACAGTGGTTCAAGCCCGTCCCCTACCAGAAAACATCGAAAATATGGGAAGGAGGAATTGAAAGGGGATATGAACAAGATTAAGCCTCCAACATTCGATGGAGAACATAAGAAGGAGGAAGATGCCAAGACATGGTTGCTGGGCATGAAGAAATACTTCCAACTGTAGAATTATTCTGCCCATGCGGAAGGAAGAATTGCAATGTACCAACTAAAAGGAAAAACATCTATGTGGTGGGATCAGTTTGTGCAGGTATAACACATCATAGAGAAAGAGGTCACTTGGAAGGAATTTAAGAGGTATTTTGAGAATAAATACCTGACTAAAAGATACTATGACAGAAAGATGAAGGAGTTCTTCGAACTCAAGCTAGGCAGCATGACTATTGATGAGTATGAACGAAGTTTTCTAGAACTACTGAAATATGTTCCATTCATCAAAGATGAGGCTGTCAAGATTCAGAGATATCTAAGTGGACTACCACCTTCCATGAGTGACAAGATTCAATATGATGATCCTAAGACCATGGAAGAAACAATAAGAAGGGAGAAATGCTTGTATGAACAACAAGGAGAAAGGCCTATCCTTCAGAAGGCTTGGAATGATCAGAGGAAGTTTAAGAAGGAACAGAGGTAGAAGGGAAACAAGCCTTCCTTTTTCAGAAACAGTCTTTAGGGACAACCATCGTTTAGAGAGCCGAGAATGACTGAAGAGGGAGCACAAAGACAGAGACAGACACCCATTCAGTGTTGGGGCTGTCAAGGAAACCATAAGTACAGACATTGTCCCCATAAAAATGGTAAAGAGAGAACTGTACATATTGTTCAACAAGATGAAATAGTGGAGGATATGGGCAGAAGAATGCTGAGGATCTACGCAGCCCTGGACAATAAGCAAGCAGAATTTCAATCGCACATGATTGAAGTGGAAGGTACGATCAACAACCGACCACTTGTTATTTTAATTGATTCAGGGGCTAGCCATAGTTATGTAGACACTAGAGTGGTGGAAAGTTTGCATCTAACGAGAAGAAAACATGAGAAGTCTTGGCTAGTGCAGTTGGCCACAGGGACCAAGAGGAAGGTCACTGAATTGGTTAAGTCATGTTCAGTGGACATGAAAGGAATGAGCAGTAAGGATGAATTGAACATTCTACCTTTAGGCTCATACGATTGCTTAATTGGGATGGACTGGTTGGACGAGCACCATGCCCTTCTGGATTGCCGTAAAAAGAGGTTTACATGCCTGAACGAAGAGGGAAATCAGGTAACAGTCCAAGGAATTCCTAGAGCCGTGGCTGTGAGGGAAATCTCAGCCATGCAGCTGAAGAAATGTTACCAGAAATGATGTCAATTATTTGCAACTCGAGTGGAAGAAGCATCCCGAGATGTAGTCTCGAATCTGGAAGACCATGAAGTACTCAAAGAATTCAAGGACATATTTCAGGAGGTACCTGGATTACCTCCAAAGAGGGACATCGATTTTTCTATAAATTTGATGCCTGGAGTAGCCCCAGTTTTGAAGACTCCTTATAGAATGAGTACACCAGAGCTGAAAGAGTTGCAATTGTAGATTGAAGAGCTATTAAAGAAAGGTTACATTCACCCCAGTGTGTCACCGTGGGGAGCCCCGGTCCTATTCGTGAAGAAGAAAGATGGGACGTTGAGGCTGTGCATTGATTTTCGACAGTTGAATAAGGTCACTGTCAAGAACAAGTATCCTCTGCCAAGGATTGATGATCTTTTTGATCAGTTGAAGGATGCGAAAATATTTTCGAAAATAGATCTTCGATCAGGATATCACCAAGTGAGAATAAAGGATGAGGACATCAGCAAGACCGCCTTTAGAACAAGTTACGGTCATTATGAGTTCACGGTGGTGCCGTTTGGACTGTCCAACGTGCCTACTGTTTTCATGTGCTTAATGAATGGAGTGTTTAGAAATTACTTGGACAAGTTTGTCATAGTCTTCCTGGATGATATCTTGGTGTATTCCAAGACAGAGGAAGAACATGAGAAACACCTGAGAATGGTGCTGCAGGTGTTGAGAGAACACCAATTGTACGCAAAACTGAGCAAATTCTCATTTTACCAAAGGCAGATCCATTACTTGGGACATATTATATCTGAAGAAGGGATCATTGTGGATCCTGAAAAGGTAGAGGCCATTCGAGAATGGCTAGCGAGGAATGTGGCAGAAGTTAGATCTTTTATGGGTCTGGCAGGCTACTATAGGAGGTTTATAGTTGGATTCTCAAGGATAGCTCATTCTATCACTTCCTTGCAAAGGAAGGAGAAGAAGTTTCAGTGGACTGGAGAATGTGAGAGCAACTTCTGGCAATTGAAGCAGCTTCTAACCAGTGCTCCAATCTTGAAGATTGCAGATCCAAATAAGGATTATGTAGTGTGCACAGATGCATGTAAGGAGGGTCTGGGAGGAGTTCTCAGCCAAGAGGGATTTGTAGTTTGTTATGAATCTTGAAAGTTGAAGGAGCATGAGAAGAATTATGCCACTCACGATTTAGAGCTGGCAGCAATCGTCCACGCCTTGAGGAAATGGAGACATTACCTCATGGGAAAGAGATTTGAGTTGAGAACAGACCATAACGGTCTAAAGTATTTATTTGATCAGTCAACCTTAAATGCCAGGAAAATCAGATGGTTGGACTTTCTGTGCGAATATGACTTTGATATCAATCATATGAAAGGGAAAGAAAATAAAAGTGCACGAATTACATGCTACAACCATTAGCATGTACCGGACTGAGATGAAAGACAGAATTTTGGAAGCTGCAAATACTGATTTGCAGTACAAAAATCTTGTAGCAAAGATACAACAGCGTGAGGGACCACAGACCAAGGAAAGTTACATCTTGGGAACCGATGGTCTACTTCTCTATAAAAACAGAGTGTATGTACCCAATGTCGGAGAATTGAAGATGGAAATTCTAAAGGAGATGCATAATGTGGCTTATGCTGGACATCCTGGTTATCAAAAGACTATGGCAACAATCAAAGGCCATTATTTTTGGCCGGGTTTGAAGAAAGAAATCACTGAATACATCACCAGATGTATGGAGTGCCAAAAGGTTAAGGCTGAGAACAGGCACCCAGCAGGGTTACTGCAGCCTTTACCCATTCCTGAGTGGAAATGGGACGTGGTAAAAATGGATTTTACCACCGGACTACCTAGAACAAGAAAGCAACATGATTCAATCATGGTGGTGGTGGACAAGATTACTAAAGCTGCCCATTTTATTCCACTGAAAACCACCCACAGGGCAGCTGATGTTGCTGATATCTTTTTAAAAGAAGTTGCACGCTTGCATCGAATTCCTAAGACAATTGTGTCTGATAGGGACCTGAAATTCACTTCGAATTTCTGGAAAGGACTGTTCAAAGGATTCTGAATGAATCTGAACTTTAGTACAACGTATCATCCCAAGTCTGATGGACAGATAGAGAGAGTGAACAGAGTAATAGAAGACATGCTGAGAATGTATGTGATGGATAAACCATCAAGGTGGGAAGACTACCTGCATTTGGTAGAATTTGCCTACAATAATGGGTATCATGCATCATTGAATATGAGACCATTCGAAGCGCTTTATGGAAGAAAGTGCAACACTCCAGTGAGCTGGGATAATCCAGCTGACAGAGTAGTAGTTGGGCCTGAGATACTCAAGGAGATGGAAGAACAAATGATAAGAATTAAACATAATCTAAAAGCTGCCCAGGACAGGCAGAAAAGTTACGCTGATAGTAACAGAACCCATAGAGAATTCAAAGTGGGTGACCATGTTTTCCTGAAAGTGAAAACTAACAGGAGTTCCCTGAAGCTGGGAAGTTGCGCCAAGTTGGCAGCAAGATTTTGTGGGCCATTTTAGATCCTGGAAAGGATTGGGCCAGTTGCATACATGCTTGCACTACCTGCATCTATGACTATACATAATGTGTTTCATGTTTCACTTCTTAAGAAATATGTACCGGATGCTAATCATGTTATCGATTGGAATGTGATTCAGGTGGAACCAGAAGGTGTCCTGCAAGTGCATCATGTGCGCATATTGGACAGGAAAAGCAAACAACTCCGGAATCGAGCCATAGAGCTTGTAAAGGTCCAGTGGACCTGGTACGGTCCTAAGGACATGACATGGGAGCATGAAGAGGTTATGCGGGTAGAGTACCCGCATCTTTTTGAAAATTTTGAAAGGCTTGTAGAGACAGTGTAAGTTGCACTGAGGACAGTGAAAAAATAAGGGGAGGGGGATTGTAGTGTCCCCAAGGCCGAGCCCTGTTGTAAACCATGTTCTGAAAGAAATTGTAATTATATTTTATAGGTTGGTGAGCCAAGTTAATATAAGCTAGTGGCTTATGTGATTGTTAAGCCAGAGAGCCTAAGGGTTGGAGGCCAAGGGCCTGATTTTGTACTTGTATGTATGCAGAACATTTAATAAAATTGTAAACACCACCACGTGCAGACCGACCACGATGAATGAGTGAAGGGGGACTGAGCATCCACAGAGTGGGCAAGGAATTAGGGGCTAGAAGGTGGAAAAGGGGCTAAGTGTTGAGCCTGGGGGATAAGCCTAGGGGTCTTAAGCCTGGGAATAATATTTTAATATTATCCCAAAAGACATGTTCATTTTATGTTTTATCCTAAGTTTTGGCAAGGGAGGACGTACAAGAGTGATGTGTGCTGGTGGAACACATGCAGTTCCATGGGTGACAAGTGTCAACCCTGACGCATGTGAATAAACGGCCAGGGTGACCCGTGAGAAGGGTTCCTCCTCCATTCGACCCTGGAGTATCCGGAGCGTGAACTATGTGACCTATGGAAGAGACCCTCGTGCAGTTCGTGAAATGGGGAAAAAGCCCGTGTTTGTTTTGAAGAGCCAGTACACCTCTGTTTGGAGTCATGGAGTCTATGTCAACCCTGCGAGAATTGCTGGTCACGCAGACCTGAACCCATAGCTGTGAGAATATGTTGTAATGGCAGTGAAAACTACTGAATCGAGTGGTGATAGGGGTTTCTCCTTCATTGGACCTGATCTGCTGAACGGTACATCTGACCTGACCTATGTAAGAGTATACCCCGTACACCCTTTGAACTAAGATCCACAATGTTGATTCAGGGAGAGCCTGTGTCAAATTTGGAAAGCCGATGCATCCTTTGTCTGATAGAGCGAGCCTGTGTATGCATTCCCTATTCCGAGACCCTGAACCATTCCGCAATTGTTGAGCTTGTTTGAGAGGTCGTGTTTTGTATTTCCAGTTGGCTATGGTGACCACGCAGAGCTGGACTGTGCGTGGCTTGATGGCCAACGCGAGTTGTGATTGAGCCTGTGTGGGATCTCTCTCTAGGTGAGGGAGGTGGATGTTGTTGGAAGAGGTTCTTCCAGAGAGTTTCCAGCACCAGCTTCAGGCTTTGAGACTTCCTGATCCGGCCTATTTCCGAGACCTAGAGAGGGAGGTTAGCACCGATGGACTGTGCTTGTGAATGTGTATACTCCTGGGCGAAACAGGCATGTGGGGAATGAGAGTCTGGTAGTAGTGGGCGTAAGGTGGCATCCTGGGAAGAATCCTTCCAGGTTTTCTATGTTTTTTTCCTGTAACCTCAGCCTAGCCTAGGATTCCTTGCCTTGGGGTGGAGCTTAGTCCCAGCTCGGGGGTGACCCACTATTGAGCTGATGAGTAGTGTGGTCTAAGGCTGGGAGGTTTGTGGAAGGCCTGCACTTGGTTGGTGGAATCTACCACTGTTAAAAGATAAGTATCTGATTATGCCTTAATCATGTTTTGCATGACTGTGTTGCTTATGTTATCATGATTTCCGCTGTGTATATGAATTAATATGATAAGGCTAATTGCTTGTTGAATATAACAGTAAATAATATGTTTTACTCTGAGCTTAAATGTGTTTAGTTGTTTAAATGCATGTGGATTATGTATAGAGTGGTGCTAAAGTTCCCTTTTATAGCGATTAAGCCTTAGTAGCAGAAAAAGTGCGCTACAGTGTAGATGGGCAACATTGTTGTCGCGATAGGGGGGGAAGGACCATAGAGGCCTTCAATGATGAAATTTTTGACTAGTGGGAACGACAGATTCCAGCGATAGAGGACTACCCCTACGTTGGAATCAACTTTTCCAAGGATACGGACATGCCTGTACCTCTTGGAGAGGAGCGAGGAAGTTATGGTTACGTGTATTTTAAAAGTTATTTATTTATGTAATTTCTTTTCATATATATCATGTTTTATGTGTACCAGAGTATCTAACGACTATTTATCTGTTATGTACAGATGTGGGACCGATGTGTCTATAGAATTCTCGAGGACTAGGTGGCGTCCTCGACCAGAGGCAGTACCAGCATCAACTATCAGAACAACAACAACAACAGGGGGATCTCCATCTGGAGAGGCTGAGAGAGTTTTGAGATGAGTGGAGCAGAACCTCATTGCGCTCACTCATACAGTTCCCATGGACAAGATCGAGGATCTCCCGCCATCAATGAAGCCTAGTTGGGGTGCCACGAACCTAGGTCCAACTCTTCTGGCGTTTGGAAAATGTCGTTTTTCACTATGGCAGGGCAAACATGCCCCGTGCTTAGCTAGGATGGACCATCACATGCTGAGGGCACTTTTGTATATTGTTTTGAGGGCATAAGCCCCATGATGTATACGGGATATATATTTTTGAGGTGCTCGCTCCCACCGATGTTCTCTGACACTTTTTGATATATATATGTATTTACATATTTTTACATCTTATGGATCACATTTTTATAAATGTATGTACATGTGTATGTGTGTGCTTCTTTTTATGTGTGTGCAACATGCCAATCTAATAATTGATTAGCTAGAGTATCTGTTATTTGATTTAATTTCCTAGGAACATGGATATATGTAATGTAATCAAAGCAACGTTCTAAGAGACATACCCTAAGGAATCATCGGTAAAAAGTAGGATCATAAATGCAGTAAACCCCATTTCACTGGGACACAACCAATGGAGCATATAAGTAGACCCGAAGGTGAGAGATACCATGTGACAAAGTGTCAGGAAGAAAATCTATCACTGCGTTGTACTCAATGACATTATTTGTGGCGTCACCTAGACATATACCTCCAAAAAATAGCAATTGGCCTTGAGGCGTGAAAATCAGCCAAGCTGCAGAAGCAAGCCTTGGAGTGTGTCATCTAGCGTCGTCCACGAATGCAAAGAATGCCTTTGATTCACTTGACGTCTTCCACAGTGAAAAATATGACATAAATAACGACACATCCATAAAACAAAAACACAAAAAACTAACTGTATAAGAACTATACATGTGTACAAGAAGTCACCCAAGGCGACCAACCTACGAGTAATAATTATTGAGGTAGAGCCCATTTCTAGTCTCAACCAAAGAATTTCCCTCAAAGTCAACCAGACGATAAGCGCCCTTCTTTAAGACCTCTTTCATAATGAAATGTCTGAACCACATGGGATTGAACTTTCCTACCCCGACGGGATCCTTATCTTGGTCGTAGACCAGGATAAGGTCACCTTCAGAAAACATCCGAGGACGAATAGACCGATCATATTGACACTTAACTCGTTGCTTGTTAGCCTCATTGTCCAAGGCTGCATCATGACGTTGCTCATCAAGCTGCTCGAGATATAATAAGTGTTACTCAAGTGGTGAAGTGTCCGGCAATAACTCTACTGCCAATTTTGAAGATGGGATATGGCACTCTATTGGCAAGATTGCTTCCATCCCGTAAACGTGTTGAAAAGGTGAGAAACCAATGGCAGTCTTTACAAACATTCGGTAGGCCCATAATGCTGAGTACAACATCAAATGCTAGTTTGACTTGGAAGAATTGATCATTCATTGTAGAATAGTATTGAGGGACTTATTCACAGCTTCCACCTTACCATTCACTTGTGGGTAGTAGGGTGATTAATTCTCCTGTCTCAACCCAAGATTTGATGTTAAATCAAACATCATTTTATTCTGGAAGTGACTGCCATGGTTAGTGAAAATCTCCTTGGGGATGTCGAACCTAGCTATTATTTGGTTCTCCATCATTGTTAAATGTTGGCATAGCCTTGACCCACTTTTTAAAGTAGTCTACTGCTATGATGATGTAGCGATGCCCCCTAGTTGACACTGGGTGGAATGTAGTGAAATTAATCCTCCACTTGGTGAAGTGACCAACAGTAATGACGGGAAACATGGGAGCGGGGTGTGCCCTCATATTCTGAGAGAATATATGACACGGGTGACACTTCTTGACCGACTCAATGAAATCCTTGATTAACGTAGGCCAAAATTAACCGTCTCTAGAATCGTTTGGGCTATTTCCAACCCAGACAAATGACCACCACATGCTCTAGTGTGGCAGTTGTTAAGAACGAGTTTCGCTTCTTCGTGAATGAGGAACAAACGAAGAATGAAATATACACCTAGACGTTAGAGAGTGTCATCAAGGATGAGATAATTTCATGCCTGATGGTGTATTTTTCACTGCTCATCGTGAGAAGAAGAGGCAGGGCACTTCAAAGTCTGGAGATAGACTAGTATATCTCCATACCAGGGGTCCGAAGATGAAATCATAAAAAGATCTCCTTTAATCGATGATTCTTCGGGTGTAACATCACCTGATTCAACCACAAGTTTCGAGATAAGTTCTGCAAAGACCAGTGACCTTTTGGATTTTGCGGAAACAAAATCCAAGTCAAATTCCTAAAGGATAACAATACATCTACTAATATTTTCGCCAATGACGCATCATGTCAACATGTATTGAAACAGATTCACAATGACAATGAAGGTGGTCTTACGAAGCAATATATAATGAAGGAACCAATGGTCAACATGCACTTCTACCAATGCAAGCTTCTCAACATGGGAGCATTTGAGTTCCAACCCAACCATGCCTTGGCTCAGGTAATAAATCACGTGGTCTTCAAATAGATCGTCCTCTTGAACCAAGACCATACCGATGGTCGAATCTATGATGACCAAGTACAATAAGAAATATTTATTATAATTGGGAGGTTGGAGAAGAGGGGAAGACGTAAGGGCGTGCTTCAATGCTTCGAAAGAGCACTGAGCAACTTCGTCCCAATAGAAAGGTACTCCCTTTTTCAGTAAACGCATGAACCCTTTAGTGATCTCGACATAGTTTTCCATAAAACGTCGAAGAAAGTTCACTTTACCTTGTAAACTTTGAATCTGAGGTACTGTGAACGGGGGAAGCAACTGAATTATTGCCTCAACCTTAAGAGGATTGACCATGATCCATGTTGTCGAAACTATGAAACCTAGAAGATGACCCGACGTCATGCAGAAACTACATTTGTTTGGATTCAAGAAAATCTGATAGTAGCCACATCGCTCAAAGATTATTCAGAGGTGCGTGGGATGATCAAATCTATTACGAGATCATGATGCTAAATCATCGAGATAAGCCTCGACTATATGTCTAAGGTCATGGAAAGAAAAAGACATGGCCCACTGAAATGTGGCTCCATCATTCTTTAGGCCAAAAGGTATCTTACGATAAGCAAATGTGCCCCACAAACATATAAAATCTATTTTATGCTGGTCCTCGAGTTTGATATGTATCTGGTTATATCCCGAGAAACCATCCATGAATGAAAAGACCTCATAGCCTGCACATTCATCGACAATATGATCAATGAATGGGGTGGGGAAATTATCCTTTGGACATGCCTTATTCAAATAAAAAAAGTCCATACACACGTGAATTGTATCCTACTTTTTGTTGATTGAAATGAGATTTGAAACCCATTGAGTCAACTGAACGGGGTAGATGAAACCAACTTTCAACAGTTTCTCTACTTCAACCTTAATAGCTTCCTCTTTCCGAGGATTCACCAGATGAAGCTTCTGTCGGAATGGCTTGGCGCAGGATAAATCGTTATCTCATGTTCAACGATTCTTGGATCAATTCCTGGCATTTCCTCATAAGAGTAGGCAAAAATGTCATGGAATTCCTTAAATAAATTTGTATAGATTCGAACCTCTTCAGGGGAGAAATCCACTCCGATGAAAACATTCTCCACGATGCCAAGGGTTATGGAGATATTGATAGATATCGTTTCGACAATACTTTCCATATTACCCTTGGCATAAAATGCATGCATAGCTAGAGGATTAATAGGAGAAGACCTGTCTCCAGTCATAGTCAACACAAATTCACCTGCCTCTATTCTTCTTAACTCTGAGAGAAAATAAGATTTGTCATGGAAATCATCCCAGGGTTTGTTCGGACTAGTCAATGCCTCGAGAATCACCTCATCTAAGGGCAAGACCAAGTCTAAAGAATCAGTATTGGCAAGGGAACCTTGAGCCCAAATAGGCCCGAAAATTGGATCCAACTCCTATGTGGGAGTCGGATCGGGGTTGACCGAAGCTTGCTGGACAATGTTGTACCCAACTTATGCTACAGACAAGGGCATGGCCATGCGAGAATTCCCCATCCCTTCCATCGAAGCCGATGGGGAAGGAAGAGTCCACAGATAATTAAAGTAAGTCGTACAGAACGACGACACTTGAAATATTTTAGCCTTAGGCTGGTCAGGGACAGCCAATATCATCTTGACATCGCCAAAAGGAGGCGTGTAATAGAAAGTAAACATCAAATGTGGGCATAGACCAACCCCCACATTGACGACGCTAGGCTGAGGGTTATCAATCATCGGGACCGTGGATGTCCCCGATGAAGGGTTATGCCTTGAGAAGGACAACTGGTCAATGGTTACAATTTTTCCCTCATGTGGAAACAATAAGATTGGAAAAACTGTGGCAACCACTGCATGCATTGTATAGGTGAAACTCCTTCAACTTCAACTTCGATGCACACGGTCTTCCCTCCCAACTACACAGGGATAGAAGGGATGATTCCATGTGGTCTAAAAGAATGGCCATCGAAATAAGTAAGTAGAGTAGGTGACAGAGACAAAATAGGTTGGACAATGGCCTTCCAACACGCAAACGACATCACACAGGTTGAGGCACCCTCATCAACCACCGTACAGAAAATATTTTGAGTAAAATATTTTGTGGGGTGAGCCACTACTATCTGAAATGCCACATGGTAAGGGAGATGAGGTTTCAAGTCAGCCGTATCAAGCATGATCGTTCCTGGATTACATGTCTCAGCGGATCCCAAAGAAGAAAACATAGCCTTTCTCTGTGCAGGGCAGCTCTGGAGGACTTCCAAAGCAGACATCGCACAAGGGGTTTGTGACAAATCCTCTACCATAGAGTAATTATGGGCAGCCCTCGTGTTTGGATTATGGAAAGCTTTATTGAACGCCCCTTTCAGGATGTGTGTCATTGTTTCACCCATCGTCTTCTCAATCTGGAGAGGAAGAGACGGTTTTACAACTTCTTTACCCTTTTCAGCAGTTTCTAACATTTCGTATTCACGTGCCCTAATTGATATGTAAGTGTCACCTTTCATCATATAAACGTTCACGAGCAAGGGATTACTAGAAGATGAAGAGGGTCCTTGACTGCCCCCATCCATGCTCGAAGAGGATTGAGTCATATTTTTCCCATGTGGAAATGGGTTTGTTAACACAACAGACTATTTTTGTGCCAATAACTTCTAGGCCTCCGCAAGTCAAGGGCACAAGTGAGCCGCGTGGTCCTCCGTGCAAAGGTTACACAGATACTTCGACTTCCTCTTTTCTGTGTTTTCCCCAACAAAATTGTTTTTGTCTTTCTTATCCCCTTTACCCTTCTTGTTTCGCTATTTTTTCTTCACTTCAGGCTACTGGTTGGCCTTTGGGTTCGTCGACTGCACACTGTGTACGTTCGACGTTTGGGTAGGGGGAGTAGACGAACCGGAGGTCTGGTTGACCGTTGTCTGCTGTGTCGACAATTGTTTCAATTGATTTGACAGCTGATCAATGGAATTTTCTTGTGCTGAACCAACTATACCATTGGCATGTGGTCCAGACTTGTGTCTGGCCTTGTCAAGGATGAACTGTGGCATTTATGGAAAAATCTCATAGAGTAAACCAAACTGAGAGTATATCATTTCGAGATGTTGTTCTCTCATTATCGCCTCCTCCTCTGAAAACACTCCTGACATTGCAATGTCCTTGGATAACTGAGGTACCAAAGATTTCAGGAACCACTCCATCAGGAATGTCAGTGGGACCTGGACCTTGATCAAACTCTTTCGACGGTGCCATTCTCGGATGTGATCCGAGATATGATCATCCTTTGTCTTCTCAAAGTTGGCCAACAATTTGATGTCGACATCATATATCACAGGTAGTTGGAAATGGTTGAGAAAAACCATCGCCAAATCGCTAAAGTAAGAGTATCTTGAGTGGTCGAGCTAGATGTACCATTTTGTGGCACCCCTGATAAGAGTGCATTGAAACATGCACAATTGTATGAAGTAGTATTGCAACGTGTTTGGAAAGCACTATAGGTGGAAGGTGGTCACATGATCACCTGGATCTTTGACAGACTTACCTTCGAAGTTCATAATTTCTGAGGGAAAATTGGTCGGCATGGGAGGCCAACACAGATCGTGACAAATTGGTTCATTTAAAAACCTTGACAAGTATGACAAATGTAATGTCACCAGTAAGGGTAGTTTGGGCTAATTACTATGTATATGAAAAAAGGATCTTGGAGTTTGACTGGCACCAGGTTTCCATGAAAATTTAGGATGTTGACCGGGGTTGTGGTAGATACCATGGCCTTTCCCAACGTACATATACTTTGTTTGTTGGGACATCATCTGTTGACTCCCGTAATTGGACATTGAGGGTTGGGTGAGGATTTCTCCCTACGTCGTGTTCCAAGGATTCTGGAAAGTTTTCCCCCCTGTTGATCCAACGGGCATAGATATTGAGCCTTGCCCGAGGTTCCATTGAACATGGAAGGGGTTTCCCCTGGTCGACATCCCTGACAAGGGAAATTATCCCTACCATGGATTCTAGAGTCCTTGTGAGGAGAAGACTCATGTGTTTTCCCCTTGTGTAGGAATAGTACCCTGTACAGGATTTTGTTGTCCAAAACCAGGGTTTCCCTTAGCCGAGACGAGATTTGATGAAAAAGAGTTATTACCAAATGCACCGAAGAAATAAAACGTCATAGAACCCACCAGAGTGGTGTAGGAAGAAGGTCCTAGATTGCCTGGTCCGAACAATATATAGTTCATGTTCGGCCCTACGGGTTATTGGGGAGCACCGCTGAGCAAGGGGGACGAAGGAGGTATATGACATCCACCGTAAGAGATAGAATTATAGGAGGTTGAGGTACCCCCCATGGACCCTTGCAAAGAAGCGTTTGAGCTCCCTACCCCCATACCCATAGTCTGTAGGGTGGAGTAGGTGAGGATGAAGTTCATATCAAAGTCAGGCATTCCGAATGAAAACGGAGGGCCCGTCGCACTTTGTGTGAATGGAGTAGTGGTTTCCACCATTGATGGAATCATACCACTACCTGAAGTAGAGGTTTTCGATACCATTGTAGTCTGGACCGATGAAGGTGAGTTAGGAGGTGGAACACCCGCTGTGGTGGCAGTCGTTTAGGGAGTGTGAGGACTCCCTTACGCATTAGAAACATTTTCTTCCATAGCTTCTTGCAAGACTATCTGACGCTTGTGATGCATTACCCTTGGAGGGACAAATTGTACCAAAAGTGGCACCGACAAGTCAGTGATCATAGGGTTAAATGGCCCAGGAGATTCCGCTCCAAGGTCAGAAATATTTGGTTCCTACGGATTCAAGTGCTCTCCTCTCGGAGTTGTCTTGGGCACAGTTTCCTGTAGCCCGTTTGCCTCAAATGACCCTTGCTGGTAAATTCTTTGTTGTAACAGTGGCGGTGGTGGCTCCAATGTAACCGATGACAGGCCCTGAAGCCTTCATGACTGATGGAGCTCTGGATCTTCCACTTTGTAAAAATATCAACAACATAGTAAGTATTTTTACTAACGTTTAAAACCAGGCACACACTGGAAATGTTCCTACAAGATAAAGCAAGCAAAACACTATTTAGTTGGAAGAATAGTTACATCAGCCAACACTCGAGCAAATTACCGATGCAAGTGCAACTCGAACATGGAAGCACCCTCTGGGTATACTCTACAAAGTGTGGCCCGATGTCTTCCCTAGGTACTGCGGTATACCCCTGCAATCACCTGTGTAAGTCCCTAAAATAAAGGAAGCTAAGTTTCCAGGTCGCGAACAATCACGGGTACAGTCGACATTCGGGTGGACCACAATGAGTAGGGTAACGAGACCGAAACCTACCAAGGGTATCGAAATCAAGTGGTCTGGAAGACAACTGAGGATATCCAATGGATTCGAGGTCCACAAAGCTCCATAGGAAAATGCAACATATAGTATCCCACAACAAGTCCTCAATATGTGTTCCCCACTATGCTTGGTCCATCTTTGGAGGGGTTATCTCCGCTACCTTTCCGGACGCGACCTCATGTTTAGCCTCTGTGTTAGAGGGGGGTCTCAAATAAATTTCACATTTACTAGACGTTTACACTCCCTAGCTCTGATTCGAATGTTTGCTTTTAAGCCTTGAAGAGTTTCCACTCCAACCTAATTCAAGGCTCTAGCCTAGAATAGTTGATTGACCCTAAAAACATAAAGTCTAGTTTATTTTAATTAGCGTTTATTTTAAATGGATTGTTTTAAATCAAGGAAATGGAAATGAAATAAGTGATGTGTTTTGAGAGATGAAAAAGAGGATAAGTAAACGAAAATGAAAGAAAAATTACTTCTAGTTAACAATAAAGATTTGCAACTAACTCTTTAACCAACTTTTCATAACTAACTTTTTCTAATATATTTCAAAGGAAAACCTAAAACTAATTTTTTCTCGACTACGAGCTACTTAATGTTCTAAGCAATCAATAAAGAAATTAAGAAAATAACTCTTTTTCCTAACAAGAAAAATAACTAACCCAACTACTTAACCAAACTAAGAAATGAAAAATATCTTTTTTTTTTTTTTGTAAATGCTTCAAACAAGAAACTTGAAATAAATTCTTTTTCTTTTTCTTTAAAGAAAATGAAAGGGAGTAAAATAAAACACCAGACAAGACTTAAAATGACCTCTAGCCCACTATGGATCACAGGGAGTCACTAAAGACACCAAATAGGCTGATCAACAACTCAAAGACTCGCCTAAAAAACCCTTTCGAAGTAAACACAAGAAATATTTAAAAAGATAAGTAAACTGGCATCCAACCTAGGCTTCGAATTTAAAAACCAGAGACACTGATATTGATCAAGAAACCTTGAGAAGTAAAACTTCAATCAGGGAAGCGGTTGACTGCCTCTTCTTAAAAGAAAAAATCTTGACACGGGTATGTTACTGATGCTTAAACAATCTATGTATATACGTGGGTTTTCTATAAAGCAGGGCACGTATGTACGTGTGTTGACCCACAACAGGCCGCATACACCTCTGTACTTCTAAAAAAAAAGTAAAATAGACAGACTAAAAGGGCAGGGAGAACTGGTATGGCACCAAGAGGTGACCAAAATCCCTTAAAGACTAAACAAGCTCAACAAGAAACTCAAAAGGTAATAAAACAAATAAAACACCCAAAAAATCGGCTAAAACCCCAGAGGCATTCGCAATATGGTCGCCAGTTCTGCTAGCGGGCAAAACCCTCCTATGGCCACACCAGGGTTTACAATGTAGGCAGATCAATAACTGTTTAAACGTCTCCTAATTTTATGATTACCCCAAACATACCCCAAACTTGTGAAAGAAAAGTAAATTAAGAAGGATCTGGTAACTGTACCTTTTACTTTGCGTCCGGTGTAGATCCTCTTGCGCTTGATAGCTCCGCTGACTGCAAGACTCTTCCCAAGACCATCCTTCATTCAAAGAAAGATAAGCAAGAAACTACAAACATACTTTTCATACATAAATATGGGTTAGATGTTAGAATAAAAACATAGGAAAAATGTAAACATTCAACACATCATGTTATTGGGACAGGAAAAGTACTTCTTTTATTGATATTACAATGATTACTTACAACCAGTGTCGGCTACTGCTCCATGAACCTGGTCCAGGATCCTCTTCACCAAGATCCAAGTGCACCTCTGTGTATATTTCTCCTCTCAACCTTCTTCTTGGGAAATGGAATGGGATTATGATGGAGGAAAAGGGGGGAAATGGGGAATTCTGATGAAATTCTCACAACAAGGCTGCAAATGCTTGGGGCAAGGAGGGGATGTGAAGAAGGAAGAGTTTCATTGTTCTTATGCTTGGATGTGGAATGAGACCCCAAAACATCCTTTTATATGGGAAAATGATGGTTATTTGGTTGGGTAACGGGCTATAGGCAGTGGATTAGTTGGGAAACTACCCAATAGCCTGTAATCTCAACGAATTCCTTGCAACTTTTGGAAGTATACGCGGGCTTTAATGTTGCAGCTAGTGTATTTACGCGGGATGTAGTGGTGCAAAAATCATATGTACGTGGGAAATAGTGGTGCAGGGTGTGCACATCTTCAAAAAATGAGTTTTTAAGAAGATCTACTCAGTGATGGGTTGGAAAAATTTGAATGTAAGAGGGCCAAATGCCAGGTATGCATATGTGGAGCAAATTAGGGTTATAACAGGGATTGAAGACTTTACAAGAATTGAGTGCTAGAAGGATAGATGTACATGGGGATTTTGAGCTTGTCATTAACCAGGCAAAGGGTATATATCAGTCCAAGCATCCTAGATTGAGAGAATATAATAATTTAGTGCTTGATCTTCTTAAAGATTTTTCAGAATATAATTTGTCAATGATTCCCTGGGGACAAAATCAAATTGCAGATGCTTTGGCTACTTCAGCTTCGGTTTTCAAAATTCCATTTTTTCCTAATAAAAATTATGAAATTGAAGTGAAACATAGGCCAACAATACCTGATAACATTAAATATTGGCAAGTATTTGAAGACGAAAAACAAGTAGAAATATTCCTTCAAATGAGTGAGGAATTTTCTAATTTAAATATTGATGATGAGTGTTGTTGTGAAGTGAATGAGGACGCAACTGTGTTAAAAAACAATGACCTTTTTAAGAATCTGATTCCTAGAAGAGATATAATGCAACTAAAAAATAACATTATTCCCAAAGGCTTGGTCCCATTGGAAAAGATTTTTGACAACAATGATGTGGCCAGAAATCCTAAAATCATTGCAAACAATGAGGATATAGAAGATTTCAACATTGGGAATCAAGAAGATTCGAAGATCATAAAAATGTTAAAAACGATTAGTCCATAAATAAAACAGAGGTATATCATCCTTATGAAGGACTTCCCTGATGTATTTGCATGGAGTTATGAATATTTAAAGGTCTATGATACTAAGGTAATTCAACATGTAATTCCCATCAAGGATGATCATAAAAATTTCAGGAAAAACTTGAGAAGAATAAACCCTCTGTTGTTGCCATTGATTGAAAAGGAGTTAAGGAAACTGTTTTATGCCAAGATTATTGTGTCCTTAATATTTTCCAAGTGGGTGGCTAACCTAGTGCATGTCAGGAAGAAAAGTGGTGAGATAAGATTATGTGTAGATTTTTGGAATCTAAACAGGGTGTCTCTCAAATACAATTATCTTCTTCCTAAGATGGATTAAATCTTGCAGAAGGTGGTTGGATCTCAGAATATATCAACACTTGACTATTTTTATGGATACAACCAGATTATGGTGCATCCGAATGACCAAGAGAAGACAACTTTTACAACACCTTGGGGCACTTTCATGTATGTGAAAATGCCTTTTGGGCTTATGAATGCTGGAGAGACTTTCCAAAGGGGCATGGAAATAGCCTTTGATGATGAAAAGGATAAGTTTATTGTGATTTACTTGGATGATATCAATGCATTTTCAGATTCTGATGATCAACATCTCGAACATCTAAGAAAGGTTTTCTATAAATGTGGAAAGTTTGACATCTTGTTAAATCTAAAAAAATCAAACTTTGGAATGCAAGAAGGAAAATTTCTTGGACACGTCATTTCAAAAGAAGGCATAAAAATAGACTCCAACATAGTGGAAGAAATTCATAAGATCAACACTCCGAGGAGTAAGAAAGAGGTATTGTCTTTCCTAGGAAAAGTAAATTTTTTGAGGAGGTTCATTCCCAACTTGGATGAGATCATAAAGTATATGACAAATATGCTTAGGAAAGGAAATGACATAAAATGGAATCCTGAATCTAGGAAGTCATTTGAATATATTAAAGTGTCATTGACCAAAGCTCCAGTGTTAGCCATCCCAATTTTTGCAAAAGATTTTATCTTGTTTTCCTTTGCCTTAGAACACACCATTGCTGGTGTTTTGTTGCAAAAATATGATTAGAACTTTGAAAGACCCATATATTATTGTAGTATGACATTGAGAGACTCCCCAATAAGGTATGAAATCATGGAAAAACAAGCATATGCCTTGGTGAAGACCCTTAAAGAATTTAGAACTTATATTTTAGATTCCCATGTCATTGCTTACATGCCTAGCAATTTTTTAAAAGATATTTTGACTCAGCGTGATCCTGAAGGGAGAAGGGGAAAATGGATAGCAGTAATGTTGGAGTATGACCTATAAATCAAGCCTACAATGTTGATTAAGGGTCAAGGTCTTGAAAAATTAATGCCACAGTCACATTGTGATGTTTTGGGAATCAATTTTATTGTTGATTTGTCAAAAAATTAAGAAGAAGAAGCAGTCCCACAGATATCCCAGAAGTTCCTCGATTCTCCTTGGTATGCTGATGTCATTTAAGTATTAAGAAACTTACAAGATCCTACTGAATTGAAACAAAACAAAGCTAGATTTTTGAAGTTGAAAGCAACAAATTTTTTCATTTTGGACAATTCTCTATATTGGAAATATCTAAGCGGGATCTTACTAAATTGTTTGTTGGAGGAAGAAATGAAAAACTACATTAAAGAGTTTCACAAAGGTGACTGTGGGGCATAATTATTGGAATACCACTGCACACAAAATACTGAGGGTATGGTTCTATTGGCCTAGTATTTTTTTTTATGTATACAATGAAGTTTCCAACTTCCATGAATGCCATATATTTCATGGTAAAAGAAAGTTGCAACCCCTACCTTTAAAGACTATCTTTGTTGAAGCACCATTCATGAAATGGGGCCTTGATTTTATAGGACAAATTCATCCACCATCATCAACTCAACATAGGTGGATACTGACAGCCACATACTACTTCAAAAAATGGATTGAAGCAGTCCCCACAAGGAAAGCTACTGATACTGACATCTCTAGATTTGGTTATCCAGTCAAGATCATTACTAAAAATGTAGTGGCATTCAAATCTAAGTAAATGGAGAAATTATGCAGTGACTATAACATAACTCCGGGCCATTCCACAACTTATTACCCATAGGGTAATAGGTTGGTTGACTCATCTAACAAAATATTGACCAAGATTATTAAGAAGATTATGCAGGAAAACAAGAAAGATTGACACAAAAAACTCATCTATGCGTTATGGGATGACATGATCACCAATAAAAGGTCTATTTCCATATCACCTTTTGAGATTGTATATGGTACAGAGGAGGTTTTTCCTACATCATTAGGATTTCCAATGAGGAGATTGTTGCAAGATAAAGAAGATGAACCAAACGATGCTCTAAGGAGAATAAACCAATTGGTCCATGCGCAACAAATGAGAGAACATGTCTTCAATAAATCACAACTGCACCAAGATAAAATGAAAAGAATTTTTGATAGACACACCAAAGAAGATGATTTCAAGGTAAATTATTTGGTACTAAAGTGGGATGCAAGAAATTAAGACAAAGGGAGGCATGGGAAGTTTGATCATCTTTGGCTGGGACCATTCAAGATTGTTGCATACCATGTGAACAATGGCTATTTTCTACAAGAGCTTAATGGAGATCTTATTGGTGGGGGACCTGTGAATGGAAAGTTTCTCAAACATTATTTTGTTTAGAATTTTTTTTCAGTCTCTTCATGTCATTGTAAATAACCATTTTTATTTTCAGATAAAGAATTTCAAATCAGTAATCAACAGAAAATTGAAGCTTGAAGTGAAGGCCCTAAGTTTATGCTGAATTTAGTCATAACTGTGTCAAGAGGGTCTTGAAATGCATTTTTTTTTTAATTTTAGATTCTTTGAGTCAAATAAAGCCCAATGGTCAGGCACTTTGTCAGTTGTTCTTTTCTACCTCACTGGGAGGATAGCATCCCCATTGGAGCCAACTATTAGCTCCATGTTTTTTGCAGTTAGAGTCAGTCTTAGATGAGCGATAGTCAGTGCATTAAAGTTTATAAGGTCAGTGACAAAATAAAGAGAGGTTCAAAATTATTGAGTAATGGGTCTGGCCATAAGTTGGTTAAAGGGGTGTAAGGTTCGTCACGTTTAAATCATAAAGGTCCACTTCCCTAAGTCTCGAGTCATGTCGAAAAGTGGAAATTATGTACCAAAATCGAGTCAAGTGGTTGGGATAAAGGTCATGTTGAAAGATATTATGAGCATCCTTCCCTAATCATGAAGTCAAAAAAGTAAACATTCATGAAACTTCTATCATTTGTAGTTTTCACACTTCAAAAGTATAACCATTGCACGAGTTTGTTGCACAAATATTCAACTTGTTTCTGAACTCCTCACCTCCATGGATTTACTGTCCTTTTCCATGATTTCATTCCCTCTTCATTCAAGAATAGATATTGGTCACCCTCCATGCCTCTCCTTCACTCTCATAGTTTGTGCATCATTCGCAGTTTTTTCAGCAAGCTCTGGAGCTCTTCGCTGCGTAAAAGTTATTTTCTGGCAGTCGTTATGTAAGTCTGTTGTATTGATTTTGTTGTGTCTCCTCCATTGTTTTCATCCATTGCTTAAAGTATTTTGGAGCTCGCTAAAAACTAACTTTTGGACAAGTTGTTTCTTCTCACAGTCAGCCTTATTCCTTCTGAATTTCCTACTGTCGCATCGAGTTTTCCACTGCGCCGAAGTTTTCCGTCACATGCCAAGTCTCACATTGTTATTTTTGACCATGTCGAGTTTCCCCACTGCGCCGAATTTTTCTGTCTGACTTTACTTCTGCGCTAAGTTTTCCCACTACACCGAATTCCTTTGTCGTTCTTTATTACCGCGCCAGAATTCTCTATTACTGATTGGTTTTCTACACAGAGAGGGTATTACAATTCATTACTGTGCGCATGAAATTAATATATACCAGCATCATGGCAACTTCCCAAAGCAAAAGAAAGAACGCAAGAAGTGGCAGTGCCATGAGGTTTGAACCTCATGATTTGGATTTAATAAATGAAGATCTGACGATCAGGGCATCGTTTGAACAAGCCATATGTATGCATTTTTGCGAAAGGATTCAAGGATATAATGCGAAACTATATGAACAGTTTGCCCTCAATTTTACTGGGGTCGATGCGACAATTGCGGGAATCACTTTCCAAGTGATGGAGGAAACTTTGTCAACTGCAACGGAGATCCCTCTGCATGGAGAAAAATGGTTTAAAGGTATTCCTTTAGACATTTCATTTTATATAGATTTCATCAAGACCGAATGTCAAAATGGGAATATTTTAACCAACATTGCAAGACAATATCTCCTGAAGCCTTTCGAGAAACTTTTGAAGATAATCAAAAAATATTTCACTTGTGAAGGAAGGTTCGACAGGGTGTATCCATACCACATCAGGTTACTGATGCACTTCACAGGGGAAAATCCTTTAAAATTACCTTTCTTCTTGTGTCGAATCCTAGGAAAGATGTCAGACAGTGTCCAGGACAAGGCTGATTAGCCAGGGAACAATTTATTCCATTTTTCATTAATTAAGATGTTAGTGATTGAAGAATTGAGACATTTGAACAAGGACTGGAATTCTTTTATGATTTCAGCTAACATTCCCATAGACCCTAAAGGATACATTCCTCTATCTGCAGAGGAATCATCACTTCATAGTTGATAGGTGAGAAAGGAAGATGTTACTGAAAAAAGAAAAGGGAAAGAAATAGAAGACTCGTCATTCAATCAACCAACATCCCAGAAGAAAAGCAAGTCAAGATTGAATGATAAAACTAAGGAGATCCAAGCTCCTAGTAAACCGCACACCAAGTCCTATGCCAAGATATTTCCCATACACACAGTTCAACTAGAGCTTGATGAAGGTTAAAACAAGGGAATTGATGAAAGACAGGTGGATTTAGGTGAGGAAAATGAAAATACTCATGAAATGAAGCAGCAACTAAAGCAAGCACAACATGTTATATCCCAATTTTATCAAGAAAATAGAGAGTTGAGAAGATAACTGGCATAAAATATTATTGAAACACTAGTTTCGCAGAGTCGAGCGGGTTAGTTATCCCCTACCTGTCCCATAGGGAGAGAAAATAATATAAATTTTCTTAAAAAACATCTTAGAGAGGCCCAAGATGTAATCATTGAGTTTAGGGAGGAACAAAGGATGTCAGAGGAAAATATCACGAAACGTTTCAAAGAGTGAAAAACAACTATTGATAATGCATGTGAAACTCTCTCTGGTGCTCACTCAAAACTGGAAAGAAATGCGGTTTTGTTGAGATAGGTGAAGACTTTGAACAAACATAACTTTTCTTTAAGAAAAGAAGTTAGATATTTAAGGTTGCAGGTGAAGTTAGAGGAAGAATATAAGGACGAGCTAAATACCCTAACTAGAGTTATGGAAACATGAGTAAGGGAGCCCAATTTTTGTCTTTTTGGGTCATGGCATGGAATCTTTCTCCATACATATCCTTCTTTCTTATGTTAACAAGAAGTAAGATGCAACACTTGCACAATGAATATTCATTGCGCAAATGTTGTAAGATTATCTGATGAGAAGGGAAGGTATTAATGAAACACATGCACGTTTTGAAGGAGATGCATGGTCCCCAACTGTTGCTGCCACCTGAATTTGCGCGAGCGACCACAAATGGACATCTGCTACACAAAATCACCATGCGCATGCTATAGCCAGTAATTGTGCAACAACAACCATAGTCCACTATACAAAGGTGATAGAGTTTCCAACAGCACGCATGATTACTCTGGAACCCCTTAGAATAAAATGTTGATTTATCACAACTAGATGGTCGAATATTACTCATGACCAAATTATTGAAACAAATATGTCAGTTATGTTATGATTGGGCGCAGTCGGGTTTCTATTTTTAGTAAATTTTGTTGAATAGGTTTTCTAGGGGGAGATTAATCGAATCAAGGATTCTAGGGGGAAGTAGTTCGAGCCTAGTAGCCCAAGAGGGCGTTAGTTTTCTGTATATTGGATCTTTTTTATGTAAGCCTGGTTGGAAAAAAAGTGTATACATGGCACTCTTGAATGCAACTTTCTGAATTTGATGGAAATATAAATGGAGAGGTCATGAAGCTTTCGATGAAAATATTCTAGTGGTGGTGGTTTGATTTATTGTGATCCTATCTCCGTATGTACTTCTTGTTTCCTACAAATTCATGTCTTTTTCATTTGTTTAAATTGGAAATATTTAAAGGGTTTAAAATTCATCTCGTGGTTCTTTAGAATTGACCATTTAAACTATGTGTTTTATTCTAAGTTAGGTCAGAATTCATCTCTAATGGTGCTCTTATTTTATTTATGTTTCTTCCTTCTTTCTCCATACATAATGATATTGAAACTGAAAGACCATTACCTATTTAGCCTTTCTCCTCTCAAAGCTTCTCCTACTAGTCATTGATTTATTTTGTTTTCAGGGGGTTGACTCCATAGCCCAAAAAGTACTATACTTCCTTGCCAACAAAACTAGAAAATTTTTCTCAATCATCTAAATCTAGCCGTCAGTCCAAAGTTATTATCTATGAGAGACTAGGTCTCAGAGAGATCCCTCTCTAGATTGGGAAGGCTAGTTTCTAGTCTTAAAGTTGGTTTGTAGGTTACCTTGGTAGATCGTTTTCTTTAGCCCAACAATTTACCATGTGCTAACACAAAGAAAAAATGTTTATGTACATGGATTGATTTGGTTTGTATTGATATTAGTCACAGATATCTAATGATGGCCCAAGAAGGAATTTCATTTTTTGGGCAAATTTGAGCATTTTTGGAAATTTTGGAAAATAGGAGAAATGGAAAAATTTTGGTATTTTTATGCACGCCGCCATGAGCATGGTGTGGGGACAACATGTTATCTAATGTGGTGCAAGGTGACTTGTAATACCATGATGGTAGGTACCTGGAGGCAGGGAGGTAGAAAAGGTTAAGTGTTGAGACTTTTGGACGGACTTATGAAATAAAGGTTACAAGACCATGAGTCTGTGAGTCCGTGAGTCCGAAGAAGTGGAAAAATGGCTAAGTGTTGGGACTTATTATGAGTCTGTGATTCCACTAGTCTACAAGTCCGAAGAAGTGGAAAAATGGCTAAGTTTTGGGACGTATTATGAGTCCGTGAGTTCGCAAGTCCGATGAATTGGAAAAATGGTTAAATGTTGGGACTTATTATGAGCCTGTGGGTCCACGAGTCCGAATAAGTGGAAAATGGTTAAGTGTTGTGATTTTCAGATGAACTTATGAAAGAAATTTTATAATATTATGATTCCATTAGTTCGTGAGTTCGAAGAAGTGGAAAAATGGCTAAGTGTTGGGACTTATTATGAGTTGGTGAGTCCATGAGTCTATGAGTTGAAATAAGTGGAAAAATGGTTAAGTGTTGAGACTTATTATGAGTCTATGATTCTGTGAGTCCGTGAGTCCGAAGAACCAAAAAAATGGTTAAGTGTTGAGAATTTTGGACGAAATTATGAAAGAAAGGTTACAAGACCGTGAGTCTGAAGATGTGGGAAAATGACTAAGTATGGTGACTCTTCGGACAAACTTATGAAAGGAAGAGTTATTCCTTCATGAGTCCATGGATCCACAAGTTCATGAGCATGCAAAGATGAAAATGGTTAAGTATGGAGACTCTTTGGATGAACTTATGAAAGGGAGAGTTATGTTTCCGTGAGTTTGTGATTCTATGAGTCCACATAGATGAAAATAATCTATGTGTTGAGACTTTTCAGGTGGACACATGAAAGAAATATTTCTAATACATTATTGAAACAAAATTGTACATAATTTCATGGATATTGTTAAATTATTTTATCCTAATAAAAAATTTTGGCTACACATTTTGCAGAATTAACAACATTTATATTAGAACAGGATCACCACAAAGTTCAAAATCATGGAATATACATAGGGGGATTATATCCCTAAAGTTGAGATCAGAGGGATGTATGTTAATATGGGTAATGAAGGTACAAATTCAAATGGACATGGTGAAGGTAAGGAATAAAGAATGAAATTGGAAGAGACTATTAAAATTTTGCAAAAGGATGTCTAGAGTTATAAAGTTGATAATGAGAGGCTTATGAAAGCCAAGGAGCAACAATAAGACTTCAACATAAATTTAATGTAGAGCTTGGATAGAATAGGAAATAATATGGATAAGGAGCATGACTCAAGCAAATTAGGGAGTCATAGGTCTTGCAATGAGAGGAGAAGAAGAAGAAGTGTTGGAAGACATCACCATCATTCACCAAGACATTCAACTAAGAGAGCACACAAAATTTCAAGTCCATCCCCTTTCAGGAAGCATAAGAAAAGGTTTGGGGTGGATTATATATAGGGGTAAATGAAAAAAAATAAAGCCTCCTACACTTGATGGTGAGAACAAGAAGGATGAGGATGCAGAGACATGGCCTCTAAGCATGAGGAAGTATTTTCAATTGCAAAATTATTCTTCACTTGCAGAAGGAATAATTTTCATCTATTATCTCAAAGGAAACTAATCAATGTTGTGGGATCAATTTGTGCAGGTGTAGCACATCGATGAAAAGAAAGTGACTATGAGGGAATTCAAGAGGTATTTCCAAAATAAATACTTGACTAAGAGATACTATGATAAGAAAATGAAGGATTTCTTTGAACACAATCTTGGGAGTATGACCATTGATGAATATGAAATGATGTTTTTAGAGTTGCTGAAGTATGTTTCTTTCTTCAAGGATGAGAAAGTTAATATTCAGAGATATTTGAGTGGGTTTCCATGATTTATTAGTGACAGGATACAATACGATGATCCCAAAACATTGGAGGAAACTATAAGAAGGTCTAAGTTCCTTTATGATCAACATAAAGGGAGAGAAACTTACCAAAAAGCTTGGGAAGACAAGAAGAAAATAAATATGGAACATATGAAGAAGGGAACTAAGCCACCATTCTTCAGAAATAATTCTCAAGGACAAATAAATTTTAAAGAACCCATAATGATCGAAACATTGGAGAAAATACCAAGGCAACCACCTATCCAATGTTTGGATTGTAAGGGAAATGATATGTATTGAAATTTCCCTCACATAGGTGAAAAAGTGAGGAATGTTCACAATGTACAACATAATGAAATAGTGGAGGACATGGGCATAAATTCACCTAAGGTATATGCAACCTTGGACAACAAGCACGCTGAGTTTCAATCACACATGTTTGAAGTGGAAGGTAAAATAAACAACCAATTCATTTCTATTTTAATTGATTCATGAGCTAGTGATAGTTATCTAGATCCTAAGTTTATGGAGAGATTTAATTTTCCAAGAAGGAAGCTTGGAAAACCTTGGATGGTGTAGCTAGCTACAAGAGCTAAAATAAAAATCAGTGAGATGGTTAAGGCATGTCCAATGAACATGAATAGGCTGAACACCAGGGCATAATTGAACATCATACGTTTAGGTTCCTATGACTGCCTAATTGGTATGGATTGGTTGGACCAAAATCATGTTGTCCTAGATTGTTATAATACGGAATTTAATTTCTTGGATGAGGAAGGAAACTTAAGAACAGTACATGGAATTCCCAGGGAGGTAACCGTTTGAGAAATTTCATCGTTGCAACTGAAAAAGAGTTATAGAAAAGGGTGTTAAATATTTGCAGCACATATGGAAGAGACACATAAAGAGAAGATGGAAAAGTTTGAAGTTTATGAAGTTCTAAAAGAGTTTGAATATTTATTTAAGGAAATACCAAGATTTCCACCCAAGATAGATATTGGCTTCTCCATCAATCCGATTCTTGGAGAAACTCTAGTATCTAAGACCCCTTACAGGATGAGAACACCAAAACTGAAGGAATTACAAATGCAACTTGAAGAGCTTCTGAAGAAGCGGTATATACTCCCAAGTATGTCACCTTCGGGTGCCCTAGTATTATTTGTGAAGAAAAAGGATGGAATGTTGAGACTTTTCATTGACTTCAGGCAGTTGAACAAGGTAATTGTGAAGAACAAGTATCCTTTTCCAAGGATAGATGACCTATTTGATCAAATGAAAGACGAAAAAATAATATCCAAGATTGATCTCAGTTCAGGCTATCATCAGGTAAGAATTAGAGAAGAGTACATCAACAAGACTACCTTGCGAACAAGGTATGTCTATTATGAGTTCACAATGGTGTCATTTGGGTTATCAAATGCATCAATTGTGTTTATGTGTTTAATGAATGGTATTTTCAGAGAACACTTAGATAAGTTTGTCATTTTCTTATTGGATCAAATTCATATATATTCTAAATATAAATAAGAGCATGAGCATCACTTTAGTATGGTATTACAAGTATTGAGGGAACATTAGTTGTATGCTAAATTGAGCAAGTGCACATTCTATCATAAGCAAATTCATTATTTGGGCCATATCATTTCAAAGGAAGGGATAACGGTGGATATAGAAAATATAAAGGTCACTGAAGGATGTCCAACACCAAGGAATTTGTCAAATGTGAGGTCATTTATAGGCCTTGCAGGATACTATAGTATATTTGTTGAAGGATTCTCAAAGATTGCACACCCAATCACTTCCTTGCAAAATAAAGCTGTGAAGTTTGAGTGGACATTGGATTGTGAAAAGAGTTTCCAGCACTTGAATCAATTATTAACAAAGGCTCCAATACTAAGGATTGTTGATCCAAATGAAGACTTCACGGTATGTATTGATGCTTTTCAAGAAGGACTTGGGGGATTTCTTAGTCAGAATGGGTATGTGGTGTGTGTTAGAAAAATAGGACCATGGAGAAATAAAATAAAACAAATGCGGAAACAAAACACAAAAGATACACAATACAATAGAGACATAGATTTACATGGTTCACCCAGTGTAGGCTACGTCCACCAGAGAAATTGCCAGGTCCTTCCTTTATTATTATCCAACAAATGAAGGGATACAACCTACAACAAAACTTGTTGTAACTTCCTCTTATTTCTCTCACAATCTTCTCTCTCAGAATACAATACTCGCCATAATGCATAGTCGCAATACATTTCCCTCATAAAAGAGGGTTGCCTTCTAGGGAAAAAAACCCTAACATAATTTCTACCGTTAGATCTGTGACCTTATAATGAATGGTCCAGATTTACAATGAAATTACAATATACATTTGCAAAGCAATTTTTCCTTCGGGGGATTTTCCCCCGAACCTCCCAGCCGGGGGGATAGCCCCCCCGGACCTTGCAGAGGGGGTATTCCCCCTCTTCACTCCCCTGTGTGGAAGAGTGTACATACTTCTGGGGTGTAAAGTCTTCATGGGGTATAAACATGACTGAAAGAAAGGACCTTTGAATCAGGAAGATAATCAGGCTCTAGAACCAACAGTGTGCTATGAATCAAGGAAATTAAACTAGCATGAAAGGCATTATGCTACGCATGATTTGGAATTGGAAGATATAGTGCATGCCTTGAAGATGTGGAGGCACTACCTCATGGGGAAAATATTTGAGTTGAGAACATACCATAGTGGTTTGAAATATTTATTTCGACAACCAACTCTAAATGCCAGAAAAAGTAGGTGGTTATAATTTCTCAATGAATACAAATTTTATATAAATCATATCAAGGGGAAAGAGAACAAGGTGGATGATGCACTCAACATAGGGGTGCATGATATTCATGCTACAACCATTAGCATGCACCAAACATATTTGAAAGATAGAATTTTAGAGGCTGCAAAATTAGATCAGAAATATATGGAGGTAAAGTAAAAACTTCAACAAGGTATTTTGCAACAGAGAAGAGAAGAATACAAGTTGGAAAATAATGAAATTCTCATGTATAGGGGAATAATTTATGTGCCAAATACTCAGGAATTGGAAAATATGATTTTAAAGGAAATGCATAATGTGCCTTATGTTGGACACCCAGGTTACCAGAAAACTATTGCAGGTGTCAAAAACCAATATTACTAGCTGAGGATGAAGAAATATGTTGTGAATTTTATTTCCAAGTGTTTGGAATGTCAACAAATCAAGGCTAAGCATAGACACCCATCTGGTTTTCTACAACCATTACCCATCCTTGAGTGGAAATGGGATTTTTTCACAATGGATTTCATCACCAAGCTGCCCAAAACAACCAAGAAACATGATTCCATCATGGTGGTGGTGGAAAATATTACTAAATCTACCCACTTTATTCCAGTAAAGTTCACTCACAAGGCAATTGACATTGCTCATATTTATATGAAGTAAATTTCTATACTACATGGTATACCCAAGACAATTGTGTCTGATAGGGATCCAAAATTTACATCAAATTTTTGGAAAGGATTGTTCAAAGGATTTGGGACCAATCTAAAATTTAGCACAACCTGCCATCTAGAATCATATGGGAAAACATAGAGAGTGAATCAAGTGATTGAAGATATGTTGATGATGTATGTGATGGATAAACAATCCAAATGGGAGGATTACTTGCATTTGGTGGAATTATATTATAACAATGGGTATCAACCGTCCTTAAAGATGATCCCATTTGAAGCTCTGTATGGAATAAAGTGAAGAACATTGGTAAGTTGGGACAACCTAGTAGATAAAGTAGTGTTTAGGCCAAAATTACTCAGGAAAATAGAAGAGAAAATGATGAAAATAAAATAGAATTTAAAGGCTTCCCAATATCGACAAAAAAGATACGTTGATAAGGCAAGAACCCATAGAGAATTTAAAGTGGGTGACCATATGTTCTTAAAATTAAAGGACAAGAGAAGTTCTCTGAGGTTGGGAAATTGTTCAGAGCTAGCAACTCATTATTGTATTGGGCCATTTGAAATCCTGGAAAGGATTGGGACTGTAGCATACATGATTTCCTTAACTATATCAATGTGTATTAATAATGTATTCCATGTTTCATTTCTTAAAAAGTGCGTACATGATTCTAATCATGTCATTGATTGGAATGTGATTCGGGTGGAGAAAGAGGGAGAATTTCAAGTACATCCAATGTGCATATTGGGTCGGAAGAACAAGCAGTTTCAAAATCGAACCATAGGGCTAGTAAAGGTTCAATGGAACTAGTACAGTCCCGAGGATGCAACTTGGGAGCATCAAGGCACTATAAGGATAGAGTACCCACATCTTTTTGAAAAACATTAAAGTTTTTATTGTATAGGTGTATATACTACAATGAGGACATTGCATAAATAAGGGGGAGGGGAATGTAATACCCCTAGGCTGAACCCCAACTATACATATAAATGTAAATGAATATATAGGCTAGAGAGCCAAGATATTTTGTGCCATAAGGCTTATGTGACTATTAGTCCAAAGAGCCTAGATGATAAAGACCAGTGAGCCTATTATTGTAATATGTAAACACTCATATCATTAATGAAGTACATAATTGTTGTATACATACCCACAAATTAGTATGGGGGCTAAACTCCACTAGAAAGGGAAAGAGGGCTAAGAGTCTAGGAAAGGGACAAAGCCAGGGAGCTTAATCCCAATGGAATACTATATTAATATTCCTTAAAGGTTAACGTATGGATATAACTTTGTATATATATGAAGTTTCAAAAGAGGGGACAAGGGAGTCCCTTGGGTGCCATGTGTCATAAAGGGCACATGTGTATATATAGTAGGAGGACTTAGTGTATTTGCAGGGGGGATTCATTATTTATTTTGGGGTAATTATTCCTCCAAGGAGGAGTAGTGAACCATACCAGAGGGTACTGGACTGCAATAGGAACTTGTACCTATTTTTGTTAGTTCAGGAGGTGAATCTAAGAAGAAGGTTTTCAGGTCCACAGGATTAAAGAAGTGGGTTGTCAGACCTGTAGGAATGAAGAAGCGGGTTTTCATGCCTGTGATCATTCTCTCTAGGTGAGAGAAATATTTGGAATTGACTTTATAAGGTGCCAAACTACAACTACAAGGCTCAGAGACTTCCCGTCCAACATGTTGCTAAAGCCTCAGAAGGGAAGTGGAGCAACCGAAGGAATGTTGAGAAAAGAAGGAGCACACTTATTGGGGTGGGACATACATGTGGGGAATAGGAGACTGTATGCTATTAATTTGAGGTGGCACCTGTGTCTGAGTTTGTAATCTGTTGACCCAGGTGGAATTTAGCCTAGCTCGGGGGTGAGCCACTGCTGAGAGTTACGAGAAGTGTGTTCTAAGTATGGGAGGAACATGGAAGGTATGCATGAAGTTGGTGTTTATTTCCTGAGATAAGTGTCATTCATTTGCTTATTTCAATTACTGTGTATGTGTGAAATTATGATTTTTATGTCATGGAATCTCTATTGTTAAATTCTATATATGAATTGTTATTGTTGCATGCATGCTATTATTATTTCCTCTTAACTATGTTCATATGTATAATTTATTATTTAATATTAATGGTATCATAATTTGTAATTTTGCATGACATGGCCTAGCCTCGGTGGATGGGTACATTACAAAGTGGTATGAGAGCAATTTTGTTGATTTGCTAGTAAAGGGGAAATTGCGCACAATGTCTATGGAAAAATCAAAGTGAGTTCCCCTTTATTTATACTTTCATTTCATAGATGAGAAAAAGGGAGCGAAGCATAGACCTCACCCTGTATCTAGGATTTATCAAATACTGGTTTTCCCAAGTCACATCTTGTGTTCAGTTTTTTGGATGTTGTGTTCATTCACTTGTTTCTTTCATTTCAATTTTAGTTATTTCCATAATTTTGAGTGCTACACCAGTATTATTAAATCTAAGATCTAAGGTAATAAATTTCATAATATTTTAAGATCCATTGTGACGAACTATTGCAATGGAATATCTATGACAATTTACATGTTGGTTATATATAAAAACAATAATAACTAGGATGGAATATCAAATTAAGTAATAAAATAAATATAAAATAATAGAATAAATAAAGAGTCATAACCTTTCTTGAAAAGTTGTCAAGATGCCAATTTAGGTTTATTTAGTCGAGGTCTCTCTTTTGTAAAAATTATCAATCTATTATTCATCTCTCTCTCTCTCACACACATCTTATATGGTCTTCTCATTTTTAAAGTAAATTCAATATATTAGAGTGTAATTGTTACAACAACTCACAAAGATATACATAAGGAAGAATCTATGGCTATAATGCCTAAAATATGACATAAAGAAAGAAAGTGGAATCCAATAAGAGGACACAAGAAAGAAAGAGAACTCTTAGAAAAGGAACATTGATTAAAAAAATAAAGAAATAAATTATGTAAACCAAAATGTGTCCTTACCATGTGACTTAAAAATACAGAATCATATTGATTTGAAAAATCATGATTAATATGGTCTAGTAAAGATTCCTATATAGACACTTTTGCATATTTATCTTCAAATCATATATTGTCAATGACCCTAATAAAAGGGCTAGTGAGGACCGATTATGGAGTCATGTATAAACACATGAGAATATCTAGGGGAGTTCCAAGGAAGTCCAAGATATTGGAAAAGTTGTTCAACAATCACTATTCATTTTCAAAACCACTATTCACAAATAATGATTTTGTATACAAAGTGTTTACTAATTCCTTTCTTTTTTTCTCCCATGATTGGGAAAAGTTGGTTTCAATTCACTCCCAAACCTTAATTTTGTACCAGAACAAGTGCATGAACCCAATATATTGTAGCTAAATTCTATATGGCATGAAAGGTAACTTGAACTCTAATAAGAGACAACTTACAACCATTAGAAATCTCTTTGAGAGGGGAACCTATTCAAGTAATTATTTATCATAAAATAATTTTTAATTTTCCAAAGCATAGCATAGCAAAGCCTACTAGTTCGATTTTGACAAGTTTCTCAACATTGATGATCCCCGAGATGCATTACGCTTTGAGAAAAATGTCTCTGAATTGTAATATGCATAGGATATATTACCACTAATGTAATAATGTATAAACCATAATATCTAATGTAGGCATAGGTTATGATTTACATCAATTTTGTAATATTAGATAATTCATTCCTTTTATTGAGTCATGACTCATCACCCCAATGTGTATTTAAATACATGACAATTGTATCTCATATCATCAACTTCATACAATATATTTATAATAATAGATAATTATTTATTTCTTGGATATCATGGGGTTCTCTATTTATTAATGATGATTTCATGAAGTGAACCATTAGGTTAGGTTCAAGTGATATCATTTTGTTTCTAATTTTCTCGTGGTCAGTTCCACTTGGCCAATTTCCACTAACCTATGGCCAAGATCTATTTTTCTATTGGAAATAAAATCTTGCGCGATGATGTCCCAACCTTCAAACAAATGGTAAGAGGTGATTTTTTTTTGGAGAAGAAGAAATAAATTTATTGGTGAATGTTTATAGAGGTGAGATCAACATAAATAAATTATGAAGGATTAAAACTAGCACCAAAAATCGAAGGGGAAAGAAGATTATATATGTTTTGAGTGTTCAAGTTCCCAAGCCATAATAAAATAGGTTAGTGGTCACTGCATTATTGTATGCTTTAGTGGGAGTATATGCCATTGTTGAAGCATCGAGATTCATTTTGTCTCTCAACACAAAGAAATTGTAGCCTAAAATATCATAAGAGTGGATGGGGAAAAGCATCTGGATAAATTGGGCCATCATATGAAACCACCCATATACTATATAAAATCCACTTCCACTCTACAACCATCGGAGACAAGTCATTTCAGTTTAAGGGATTGACAAAAACATCATATGCACAAACCCCATTAATATTTTACAATAGAATTTTACCACTTGATCAAATGGTTTTACAAATTCTAGAACTTAATGAATATTTATGAGAAATCCAAAGTACCCTTCATAAATAATAATTATTAAAAATGTAAAGCTCATGTTTTAAAAGTTGCATCTCTGAGCACTATAAATTATATAGCTAATATGATGATGATGATGTTTAACATACATTGAAAGCAAATTTGGTCTATTCATCCTTAAGAAAGGTAAGGAATTACTTAGTTTTCTTTAGAATTTTATTTCTATACTAGAAAATATTTAAGAGAAATATTCCTATATCTCCATATTTTTTATGAGTTAAAAGGTTAGGAGGGTTGGTATTGCAAGAAATATTTTGAAATTTTTATCTAACATGGGTGAATGTAGGATGTTATGAGAGAAAGTGATTTTTATATTCAACCCTCTTAGTGTCACAAATATTAGAAATTCTTTCAACCCATGACACTTTTGGAATTGCTCAATGCCCTATTTCACTATGGAGCTTGTGAGAGTTTATTCCTATTTTAACAATAATGATTTTATTCTTTAAGCTAGTCAAAATAGATATATACTTTTTATCTTCTAGATTAGGGTTGATCAACTCCTTATAGTATATTAATTTTATTTTATCCTCTAACTCTTTATCGCACTACAATTTCTCCTTAAATTTAAATGTAATAATATTTTTAATATTATTGTTATTCTACAGAGTGACCTGTTCCTTTATTCCCCAATGATTTAGATAAAACTTTCCATATTTATGCCACACCCACTTGATCTGTAGGTGGCTTTGACTAGAGCTTAAAGAAATTTTAGGAAGCTTCTAGTAATCCATGTTTATTATCTTGTTCTAGATTCTATGAGGAGGATAAGATAGGGACTATTGCCTTTTATTTTAAGATTATAAGTTATAAAACACTTTTGGATTCAACCTATCTTCCTCCGTGATTCTCTAGATATACTACAACCCAAAAATTCAAAATGATATAAGATAACAAGAGTGACAAGAGTCTCAAAGAGGAGTTTCCTCTTATCCCATAGCCAAAGGTCCACTATTTTACAGTTGTTTTCAAGTCCATAATAATATTTCCACCCTCCATTTATCCTTTTCTGAATGCTATAGTTTCAATTAATCTTGCAATGAAGATTGATTTTGAGATATTTGTATGAATTTACTTTCTCCAAGTTGTTGTTGTCGTACATGAAATTAGCATAAGTTCTTTTTTTATTTAATTATCATAACCTTCTCTTTGTCATGTTAATAGTCATACTCATATTAGATCATAAATCCTTGAATAATTTTAGTTTCTTGTTGATATCATAAGGACTCCTCACAATAATAACAATATAATCAATGTAAAGAATAAGTATGATGACTATAACAACAAGAGTCAAGCCAACACAACCTATGTATTCCAAACAACCCTATAACTTGTCAATGTGTATGCCAAAAATAGTAGGGAATAGGGAACACAAATTCTCTATATTACACTTAATTTCTTTCGACCAACCCTCAATGATCCTAAACTTGGTAATAATTTTCTTGTAAAACCTTATTTCAATAGCTCTCAACTCGAAAGGAATTTCAACGCTTTTAACCTATTCCAAAGGTTAGTACTGGGCACTATGTAAAAATATTTTCTATAGTCAATGAAACAACATATAATATTGGTTTTTATTATCGTGACACTCATACACAATGATCCTAAGAATAAAAAGGTGGTCCATAGTTGAATGATAGCTCCTAAATATTACCTAGACTTTATCTCTTTTTCCAGGGATTTCTAGCCATATGCTAGTCTTTTTTTTCAAAATAATTCCATATAACTTGGCTAAAATAGGACTAATCATAATTGTCCTATAAATACAGGGATTATTTTCCCCACTTTTAAAAATAGGTACATTCAGGCTTTGTGTACAGGGTTTAGGGAATCCTTACTTGACTTCTAAATTGAAGAGATCATGGATGTGAGGGATGAGGATAGGCCCTCCATTTTTTAATATTTTAGCTTAGTAACCTTCAGTGTCCTTAGATTTCCCTTTTGTAAGCACTTAACCCTAAACTCTATGTCTTTTATTGACAAAATGTATTCCTCTGTAGACATGGTTTGAATTTTTTCCACAACATTAGGGGATTCGTAAATATTTTTAGGGTACGAATACCAAGCCTTCAAGTAAATTATATTATTTTCTTTAGATTTTCAAGTCATAGTTTGCCTCCAAAATTTATTAGGATCTAGCTTAGATAGGCTCAAAAGATTCACTTGACTTATATTATATATTACTTTCCCCCCTTTTAATTAGGGATTTATATATATTTATCTTGTCATATTCTAAGAACTTAATAGAATGATCCATGAATTTCTATCAACCTTATACTCCTTATCATACCTAGGGTTGGTCATTCTATTTTCCTTTCTATAAGACACCTCAATAGAGAACTTGTTAATGAAACTAGAGAGGGTTTTTGTAAAATTATGATAGAGGTCTTCAATATTGTTCTTATTTGATAAGCGATTAAATTCATTATTTAAATCCTTTAAAAAATAACATCTTTACTTTTGTCGAAAATCGAGTGGTTATCAAAATTCTCTCCAATTGGGATTTTGTGCATGACAAAGTTTAGAGTTAGGTTTAAAGGTCTATAATTAGAGGACCAGGCTCATGGTAATTTAATAGGTAAAAAATTACCATATAACAAGTATAATCTATCTTTACAATCATATTATCCACTGAAAGATTTATTTTTTTAGGGAATGAGATTTTTAGTATAAATCAAGATTTCTCAGTTCAAAGAGAAACATAACTATTCGATTATTAAGATGGGTGCAATTTCAATATATAACATGTTTGATGATATAGAAGGTAAACTCATGTGGTTGGATTTACTCTCTAGCAATGTAATGAAATATTGTGTCGCTTCTCAATATAAACAATGTTAATTCACACATTGAGCCTCGGTTCTAAAAAACGAGCCTGCAAACCATACTATAAATGTTATCCAACTTGCAATGTTTGCACAAGTCTTTAATATCAAATATTGTATCCCTAGTGTTTGGAAAAAAGGTTCCCTTCAAACAAAGTGACCCCAGGATGACATCTAAGACAAGGTAAATAAAATACACCATAAATGAAATTAGGTAGAGAGATGATAAGGAAAAAAAATCATAAGCTAAATATGGTCTTTCCAAGATACAACATAAACAAATTCTAAACTAAGAGAATAAATTAGTAGGAAAAGGGAAGCAATGATATAGGACATGTGGAGTAGAGCCCATAATGGTATCCGAAAAACCTCCACCAAATTGGAGGCATTAAAAGGAGAGAGATTAATCAAAATCCATCTTTTATCTTCCCAAATATCTTATCATGGTCCTCCTCCAATCCATCCTAGACCCATTTCGATTGTCATTGTCCTATTCATTCTCCACCCCTCTTCCTTTGCCTATGCTAATGGAATCCATTTTTAAAACCCACCAAAATGAATATATATTGTATATGCGCATCCCCTTTGACCACCCTAATGTGTATGTTTGTATCTCTATTAATGATTTTATCTCAGATGTTCTCAAGGCCTCTTTGATTTCCTATGAGCATCTCTTAATTTTTTTATTATAGTTCCACTAACTAAGTAAGATTATCACCTTATTTATATTTAATTATCCTATTTGAATTCTCCATTTAAACCCCTCATTTTTTTAGAGGGAAAGCAAATTGACAATGTTGAAGGTTCAACCCCAGGAGCCCCGACTATTTGTAGCATGCAGAGGGTTTTGAGTAGTAGGGCAAGCTCATCTAGAGGTGATGGAATCATAAAGATATATTAGGGGAGTAATTTTTTATGGGAGGTGTCATGAAAGTAATAGGAGAGGGGAGGAATATGGATAGATAATTGGAGTGATGTAATGTACCTAGGGAGGAAAATATAAGGTACCTATGAAGGTACCCAAGTAGATAATCAATATAATGTGGCCATAATAATGGAGTGAGTCCTTCCATAAGGAGTATTTGATGGTGTTACCATACCTTAATGGTTCTTCTCTCTATATTATTGTGTTGTTCATGGTGAATGTTTGGATATATTTGATGTTTAATGGTTTATCTCTAAATTTTTGTCGTTTATTCTCTCTTAAATATCAAGATTTACTACAAGTAATAACATCATCCAACATCCAATGTCAAGGGTAATAAGAAGCTCAAATCAATACATATATCCCATATAGCAATGTTAAAACAACAACGGTCTACACAACTTTAAATTCTTCACATGTTTATATGAATATCCAATTCTTATATATAATATTTTTTTATATAAATGCATAACATACACTACACTTATATTCTTAAACAATTTATTTATATCATTGTATAAATGTAGCTAGGAACCAAAACTCATATATGAGATAAAAAGTGAAGATGTATAAAGTGTAACTTGGGGGTAATTTTGAGGATGGAAATTTACCTTAAAATGTAGAAACCTCGACAAATCTTACTAGTCCTTAATATGCAAAATGTCAAAATTTTGGCTATATTTTTGTAAAAATATTCAAATTTCTAAGGATTTTATATATTTTCTATAAATGTTTAGCGATTTATTGTGTTGGTAGCATCAGAAAGGTATATCCACATAGGTATAAGTGTTTATACATGTGGAAGTCGTCCAAATCTTTCTACCTTGAGACTTTACTTTAATTAAAGGAATTATTAAAGTAAAGTGATTTTATTAAAGACTTGAGTTTTATTTAATGAAATTCTTTAATTAGCATTAGTGAATTAAATAACAAACATTAATCTCAAGTGAGGTGAGAAGTAATTTGAACTTTCAATCACTTTGGAGATTAGGCTTAGGTCATAACTCAATCTTATAAAAGAAAGGCCAAGGTTAAGGAAGAAGACACTTGATACTCTTGAGAGTAGAGAAGGACATTTACTTAAGAGATAGTTGGATCATGAAGCAATTTGATTCAAGGATATATTGGATATGTGGAGAAGGAATTCCATATAGAGATCAAGTTAGGGAGAAGAGAGAACAAAGGAAGTTGCAAGTGGGTTTCAGCTGATTGGATCCGCAACAGTAAGATCACATTGTATGGACTTTCGTATAGTCTTCGAGTGTGTGTACATGGGTTTCAATGGATACATGCATGTATACATAGGTTTGCTTAAGGAAAGTCATGTAAATATTGGGAAGTGTGAAAGTACAAGGACGTATAGCAGTGCAAGAGATTTCTAGGGTTTGTAGGTCCTATCTAAGGTTTTTTGTATTTCTCTATGGGCCATTATCCCAGGTATGTGATCCCTTGTAATATTTGAAGTTATTTGAATGATAAAATTAGTTGATGGGAAGAATATATTTCTGTATTGTGTATGATATTTTGGCTTCCAATATTTCTTTTTCTATATTTGTTTGAGTTGAATTTTATAGTAGTGTATGTTGTTTTCTGAGTTGCTAATTTGATTTATAGCAAGAGAATCACTAGATAACAAGATACCTAGGTGCCATAGTAAGGATTTCAACATGGTATCAAAGTAGTCTCTCTAAGAGGAATCCATATCTCAGATCCATAGAAATTTATAGAAAATCTATTAGATTTACAAGGAGATCTTAGGATATCCATAACCAATAGGCATACATAAGGAATTTGATTTTAGGGAAACAATATCACTCAGACAAAACTAGGTTTTTGTAGTCGTACGAAGTTGTACACTGGTTGTAGAGGGAACATTTGCATACATACACGGGTTTCTTTGGAGATAGTCACATATAGGAAGGTTTCAGTAAGCATAGGCACATACATACCACGGGGGACTCACCTTGTTGACCAATATCTTATCACGTTCATTCATAAACGGGGTTCTTAAATTGTGAAAAATAAAGTCAATATATTGTAGGTATTGGGGGAAGATGTAGGGTCTTAGGGGGTTTATAGGTATTGGGGGGTATAAAAGGGGATATATAGTAAAAATAGGGGTTTCTTTTATTTAAAAGATGTATTGGGAGGGGGGTTCAACAAAAGGATTTTGGGAGGTATTTATCAATATCTAGTGAAATTAGGGGTATTATGTAATATTGTAACAACCCTAGTTGAATATATGCTTAGGGATTATTAAGTAAAATTAATTAGATAATTAATTTTCCTAATATGGTTTTAATTAAGCAATGATTAGCATTAATAATATTAATTAAATATTTATTTTTTAATTAATTGTTTATAACTTTTGATTAATTAATTAATTAATTACATATCACATTCAATGACATGGGTAATAAATTTAAGGGGCTTAATAATTTTAATTTGTTTAATTAAATGCTTTACGTATGTGGGAGGGGATAAGACATCAAATAAGGGGATAAGATATTAATGAAGGGGATAAGGCATTAAAGAAGGGGATAAGATATTAAAGGGGGAGATAAGGAAATTAATGAGGGGAGAAGAGTCGATGAAGGAGGATATGATGGGGAAGATTCTTATGGGTAGGGCATTCTTTTGGAGGCAGGAAGCATTTTGGGGGGAGGATATGTTTTTGTGGGAGATTTTCTGTGGAGATCTCTGGTGTGAGGAGTTTGGTTTTGGGGGGTTTTTTGGTGAATCAGAAGTAGGGGCACCGGATTGCGGGGGGTTTTGGGCACGGGGGCCAGGATATCCTTACGGTATCCTGGAGCTAGGGAGCCGAACAGGCTGCTCCTAGCTAGCAGGGAGGAAAACTCAGTTTTGGCCAGTGTTTGACATAGTTTCAACTTCAGCAAAGGACAACCAGATCAACGGGGAATTAACATCAGGAAGAGGTAATTTATTATTCTGTTATGAAATTGTTGTTCTTTAGTTAATTTAACATGCTTATATGCTGGTGAATGAATTATTTATGCAAATTGAAAGGAATTATATGTTTAATCGTACGAAATTTTGGATTTAATTAAGTACGGTCCCTACACATGGTATCAGAGCTATTTGTTTGAAATATGGGCCTGAAGGGCCAAGCTCTAGCTCCAACTCCACCTCCTGCAAGCCAAACCCACTAATATCTATTATATGCAGATCAATATATATCTTTATACATAATTCTTCCTCCTCCCAATAATTAAATAAAAGTCATATAAATAGGCATAGATGACATTATAGGCATATAAAGGGGCATATGTAAAAGACATTTATTTAAACTGTAAAAAAATATATATATACATATAAATGGAAATATATATATATAGAAATATAAATAAAATAAATTATTAAATATTGGGCTGAGAACAGGCCTTGAGAATGCAATGAAACATAAAGTTGTATTCTGCAACGCAGGCCATGGACACCGAACCAGATCAACCAGATCTCGATCCTTCGGGCCAGAGAGTAGTCTGTGGGTTATGTTTCGCTAGGGTTTGATGGTGCCAAATATACACAAAAACAAAAAAGATAAAAATAAAATTCCTTTAAAAGATATAAGGAATTCCTTTGACCACAAGTGGAGCAAATTTTCTGTTGGAACAATATAAAAATGAACGACAATTTGATTATACATTTATCACAAAAAAAAAAAAAAAAATGGAGAAAATTGGCACGCTTGCTTTTGAAGCTCGATCTCCACCACAACATCAGAGATCAAATACACATGGAGCACCAGCGCATGAAGCCATGAGTGGAGAGGGAGTCTCAAAGAGCCGAGACACTACACATACTGGCAAAAACAATGACAAAATTTTCTTTAAAAAAAAAACACGTAAAATGAGTGCAAACCAGTAAATTACTAAACTAGATACAAATTTTTCTTTAAAAACACGTAAAATGATTTTATTACCTGAATCTAATCCGTTTCAGCACATTTCATCCTCCATTGACAAAAATGAAGTGATGGGGACACCTGGTTCCATTTGTGATATCCACTCTTTGGACTCCTCTTCTTACATCAATGTTTCGACTGGTCCTGAGGAGGTATGGAACGTTGGCGTGCCGTTTCTTGAGGTATTGGCATGCATGTCATGCTTCTAAGGTGAATCTCTCCTTATTAGATTCTGATTTATTCCTATATCTATAATATATCAGTCAGGAAGAGCTAAATGATTATCAATGTAATATGGGGCTTCTTTTAATAGACCGCAAGGAATGGACATCCAAGTATGAACAAATGAAGCTTTGTTCTAGTGAAGCTGAAGAGAAATTTAAGCATGAACGAGCTACACTTTCAACTGCTGTAGTTGAAGCAGAGAAGCAAGAAGAAAGCCTTAAGAAGGCTTTAGGTGTTGAGAAACAATGTGTAGCTGATCTTGAGAAGGCTTTACATGAGATGCGTGCTGAAGGTGCTGAATTAAAGTTTATATCTGATGATAAACTGGCACAAGATTGTGAGATGGTGGCCACTACTGAAGAAAAGTTTCTTGCAACTGAATCAAAGTTGCATGCAGGAGAAGATCTGCAAGCAGAAGCCAATCGCAAAAAAAAGGCTGATGCAGAAAGAAAGTTACAGGAAGTTGAAGCTAGTGAAGATGAACTTCGAAGAGAGCGGCGGGCTTTCAAGTTTGAATGTGAATCCCATGAGAAGGAGCTTATTCTTGAGAGGAAAATTTTTTGAGGATGGGATAAAAATCTTCAGGAAGGCCAAGAAAGGTTGTTGGAAGGCCATAAATTCTTGAATCAAAGAGAAGCACATATCATGGAAAGGGATGAGGCATTAAAACAAATTGAAAAAGAGTTGCAAGATGTGAAAATGACTATTGAGAAAGAACATTCAACCTTGAAAGAGAAGGAAGCAAACTTGAGAATGAGCTTGGCTGCTTTAATGACTCGAGATGAGGCTGTTGTTAAACAAGAAAAGTACTCCACAGAATAAAATGAAAAACCATAAATGCTCGTAAACAGAAAAGGGCGTGGTGTGCTCAAGTTGAGCCCATCGACCAAATCCAGTGCATATAACAAATTCCACAACAAATAGAAAACACATGCGCTGAGTCAAACAAGCCACACAACTACCAAACTCAACATACAAGCTCAGTATCCGCGCGTTGTACAGAGGAAACAATTTTTTTTTTAGTAATAAAACAAAACAAAAAAAACCCCTGGAACACACACAATACAAGCCATCACCTGACAAATGAGGAAGGAGACCAAGGAAGAACTGATTGTGTACCAGTTCAGCGAGAGAACCACCAAAAAGAAAATATGCAGAGGGAACAACCATGGCGGCCGACCGCGTAGCCAAAAGAAAATGACGAGAAATGTAGAGTTAGGGTTTAGAAAGGAAGGCGCTGGAGGAAGCAAGGCAGGCATGTGGAATCCATGCGTGCCCACACTTGTTTTTAAATTATTTTGATTTTCATCTATTATTTATTAAAAATATTTTTATAAATTGTGTGTGTGTTCGTTTAAATTTTATTTTAGTGTAAACATAATTTAGGTTAATTTAGTTCAAATTAATTTAAAGTTAATTTAGGTTAATTAAATTAAATTAAATTAAATTAATTGTATATTTAGTGTAAAGTAAACTACATTAAAGTTAATTAAAATGTTTGAGGGTCCACGGGTTTTGAACCCAAGACCACCCACCAAGTGAAGCACCTTAAGAAGAGCACTAACACCAATGCACCACACATATCACTTTTACAAATAAATTCACATATAAATAGTTTAATTATCAATAGTAGCAAAGTACTATCCTGAAGAATAATCTCTGATTATCCAAGCGCCAAGCTCACGAGACTATACACACAACTCATCGAGCCAAGTGCCAAGTCCCTCCACTCCATTCCACTAGTAAAAGTAAAACACTAAGCTTCAATGCATCGCCTCAGGCTCACTACATCATACGACCACAAGTCAGGAAGCAATACATAACCACAACACACAAGCGCTAAGTTCCAATGCCGAAAGCCACTCTACAATCCTCAAGACTCGCACCTGCAGCCACCGAGACACACAATTCAATGCATATGTACAATGTGCCAAGGAGAGCCCACGAGTCAAGCATCGAAGGATATTTAGTTGTAAGAATTTTTTTTAAAGGACTTAGACTAGGACAAGCGGGAAGGAGGCGACATACACACTAGAAAAGTAAGCTAGAAGAATTGGCGAGTATGGTGCAAGGCTAGAAAAGCTACCGAGCAAGGGAGTCAATAGTTTTCTTCGGTGAAGAAATCAAGCTTAGATGCTTTAGTCCTAACCCAGCCAATCCCCTAAAGAGAGTAAGGTCTATTTATAGACAAGTAAAGAAAAACTTACGCCTAACCCTATTTCTAGTTTAAGTAGCACAAATTTGAAACGTCCTTGAACTCACACTGACAACTTTGGTTGATGCAGGTTAAATCATACAGGATGGTTAGGACTCGAGGGAATAGAGGCAGGGGAGCATCGTCGCAGGCACTGCGAACACTTCCAGCACCTCCACCACCATCGCTCGAACTAGCTCTCATATTGCGCTCGTTGGAGGCCATAAATGAAACTGTAAAGGGGCGACAAACAATAGGGATCGAGGTGGAGCCCCCACCATCTGGAACGGGTAATCCAGAATCATCAAGGGATTCAGGGGGAGGACTTCCAGCCGAAGACATCACTCAAGAATTGCAGAAGATAAAACTTCCAGAGTTTTCCGGGGGTCGTGCCAGTGAACGCGTGGAAGCATGGTTGGAAGGCATGACAAGGTGTTTTGCCTTAAGGGACTATGCATCCAACTCAAAGGCGAAGATCACAATTTTTTAGTTAAGAGACAGCGCCTTGAACTGGTGGGGCAACTTGGAAAGACAACTGCATCTTACCCCAGACACAGTATCTTGGGAACTTTTCGAGGAGAGGTTCCGAAGGAAATATCTGCCAGCGTACTACGAGGAACAACAGGTAGGGGCATTTCATTCCTTAGTACAAGGAAACAAAACTGTAGAAGAATATGAGATCAGATTTATGGAATTGGTCAAATATGTTTCGTATATGGATAATGACCAATGACAGGTAGAGCACTTCGTCTATGGATTGAACCCTAAGATAAGAGCTATGGTGCGGATGTGGAAACTGTCTTCATTAGTGGAAGCTGTGGAAAATGTGTGTTATGTGGAGGAACACATGAAATTAACCAGAGGTACGAGATTGACCTTTCCGCATCGCCCTGGATTCATGGGGAAGGCCCCTAGGACATTTCCCAGGGGAGGGGGCTCAAGGCCACCTCCATATGGTAACAGAGTTGCACCAAGGACAGTAACTGCAGGGATTTCAATGGCAGTGAGTGCAACATCTCATTCATCACCAACGACGCAGACAGGTCCACGACCATCTCAGGGAACAACTAGTAGGGGCAGGGGTTCCAGGGGAAAGAACTCATTTCAAAGACAGTCACATAACAGTGCGCAGGTTCAATCTCGTGTTACCTGTTGGGGGTGCAGAGGACCCCATTACCAACGTGACTACTCGAAGTTACAATCATGGTTCATGCATAGAGAAGGGAAGGCACCGATGGGAAGAGCAAGTAGCAGCCACCATATTTACGCAGCAGTTAATAATCGCCAGGACAAACATCAATCCATGGTGGTGGAGTCATCAGGTACGCTAAATCATATCAATGTTAATATTTTATTTGATTTTGGTGCGACAGATAGTTTCATTTCACCATCTGCATTAGAAAAGAGTGGGTTGGCAGCCTACGAGCATGATGACTTTAAATGAGTCGAGATGGCTTCGGGGTAAAAACAAGCGGTAGGACCTAGTGTTGATAATTGTATAGTAGACCTGGGAGTGTGTACTACCAGGTTGAAGGTATACGTCATTTCTCTCAGGGCGTATGACCTAATCATTGGAATGGATTGGTTAGAAGCTCATAGAGCTTTGGTAGATTGTTTCGCAAAAAGGGTGCTCTGTGTAGACAACGAAGGAAGGCCAGTAGAGATCCAGGGTGTACGGAGAAAAGTGTCATTACGCTTTATCTCAACTATGAAGGTTAAGAAATGCTTGAGACAAGGGTGTCAACTATATGTAGAGGAAGTAGTGAATGAGAGGAAGGGACCCTCGTTGAATCAGTACCCGATATTGTCAGAATTTAAGGATGTTTTTCTGAACGAGTTACCAGGGTTACCTCCTGAGAGGGAGCTTGATTTTACTATTGAGATAAAACTTGGTGTAGAACCAATTTACAAGACTCCATATCGGATGAAAGCGCCGGAACTTTGTGAATTGCAAATGCAGTTGAAAGAGTTACTAGACTTAGGGCTAATAAGGCCCAGTGTTTCACCTTGGGGTGCACCAGTAATTTTTGTAAAGAAGAAGGATGGATCTTTATGACTGTGTATAGACTACAGGGACTTGAACTGTGCTACAGTGAAAAATAGGTACCCAATGCCACGAATAGATGAACTCTTTGATCAGATGAAAGGAGCAGCGGTATTCTCAAAGATCGATTTGCGATCAGGATATCATCAGTTAAGGATTAAGGAAGGCGATATCCCAAAAACTACCTTTCGAACTCGGTTTGGACATTACGAGTTTGTCATAGTACCTTTCGGATTGACCAATGCACCAGCAGTATTCATGAGCCTCATGAACGACGTTTTCCGGAAGTACTTAGACCATTTTGTACAAGTCTTTCTAGATGACATCCTCATCTATTCCAAGAACAAAAGAGAACATGAGGAACACTTACGAGTAGTGTTGTCCTACCTTAGAGAGAACAAATCATATGGGAAGTTGTCAAAGTGTTCCTTCTTTCAGAAACAGATCCACTATTTAGGTCATATCATTTCCGGTGAAGGAATCTCTGTAGACCCAGAAAAGGTAAAGGCCATTATGGAGTGGCTAGTGCCGAAAAATGCTCATGAGGTGAGAAGCTTCATGGGGCTAGCAGGTTATTATCGGAGATTTGTGGAGGGATTCTCCAAAATAGCGAAACCCATCACCACCTTACAGTGCAAGGGGGTCAGGTATGAATGGACATAAGAGTGTGAAAGTGCATTCATTGAGCTTAAGAGGTTACTAACTAGTGCAAAATTTTTATGAGTGTCGGATATGGAAAAGGACTTCATAGTCTACACGGATGCCTCAAAGCAAGGGTTGGGGGTTGTGCTAATGCAGGATGGAGGAGTGATAGCTTATGCATCAAGGAAGTTGAAGAAACACGAAGAGCTATACGTGACTCATGATTTAGAGTTGGCAGCTGTAATGCTAGCTCTGAAACTTCGGAGGCACTATCTTGTGGGGAAAAAATTTGAGCTCAAAACGGACCATCAAAGTTTAAAACATCTCTTCACTCAAAGGGATATGAATTCTAGGAAAAGGCGATGGAGTGAGTTTATGAGTGAGTATGATTTTGGTATTCTGTACATCAAGGGAAAGGAAAATGTGGTCGCAGATGCCTTGAGTAGGAGACCACGTATCTTCTCCTTGGTACCCTTAAAGTTCAATCTGAGGGAACATGTGTTGACACAACTCCAAGGATACATTTGGTATTTAAAGGTTACTTCAAACCTCCAGAGAGGGAGGTAGTTAGATCCAAAGTATGAAGGATATAGTCTGGAAGAAGACGGACTATTAAGATATCGAGGAAGGATGTACATCCCTAAGAATGGGGATATTCGAAACATCATACTAAAGGAAGCCCATAGAGCACTTTATTGTGTGCATCCAAGTGTGAAGAAGATGTACGCAGACATGAGGAAGCTCTTCTTCTGGGTAGGCATGAAGCGCGATGTAGTCCATTTCGTCGCCAAATGCCTAGAGTGTCAACAAGTGAAAGTCGACCACCATCACCCGGCAGGCCTCCTACAACCACATGATGTTCC
>ML776979.1:998488-1047074 GCA_009831015.1 Picea engelmannii
TTGTTGGTACAAGGATACCGAATTGAAATGATGATGGTATGCAATTACATGATGATAATGCATAGAAATGTATGAGTTTGTGTTACAGACTAATCTGAAGGTTATGGGCTATGAAATAGCCAAGGGATAATGATGATGAAAGTGGATATCATGACCACTAGCCAAGAAACATTATGGTATGAATATTTGTATGTGAAATTATATTGGTTTGGATGCATCGCTAACATATGTGGACCAGTGCAGGATTGCAGGTGATGAGACTACCCAAAACCGAATAAACGATGACAAAACCCCCAGCAACACGGTGCCACTGTATATTCCATTGTAGGGTGTGGGCCCTAGTTATGATTAGGAGGGGTGGAGGCATTTCCCACCGTGTATCCTCTGAAACCTGAAGTCATGGGAGGATGGTGTTAGCTTACGCTCCCCAAGACGTGTGATGATGATTGTCAGTTGCCTGCTAGGGAAGCTTGGTCGAGATAGTGACACTTCCACTTACGGGTTCTATTTGGAGTTAGGTCAATATAGTTGATGCTCGAAGATAGTCTAGCAAAGGAAGGATATGAATTGAGATGGAAGTAAGTTAGGGAGGAAGGATGAGTAGAAATAGTTGAGAAAGTATGGAGATTTGTCTTTTGGTGGAATTTAATGTTTTCCCTTCTAAAAATAAAATGTGTATATATGAATATTCATAATTACGTAACTAAACCACGGTTGTCTAAATAAAATTGTTGAACCAGATAATTGTAATTAAAGGATTTCTCAAACATTTGATTGGTTTATTGTCTTTTATAAAATACTAGTCTTGTTGATTGGATTGGATGCATACCTAAATTACTAAAGGATGATAGTTATTGATTATTATTACATGCATGAGACTTGTATGTACTACCTACACATGCATTTCTTGTACATGTACACTAGTATGTATGAGTTTTCTTGGCTTACTTACTAATAGTGTCGATTATTTGTTATGAATGTGTGAACCATGTTTATTTTCCTTTGTACCACGAGATACCTTAACTTCGGGATGAAGTTTCCTGAAGGGTGGGTGTATGTAACAATCCTAGTTGAATATATGCTTAGGGATTATTAAGTAAAATTAATTAGATAATTAATTGTCCTAATATGGTTTTAATTAAACAATGATTAGCATTAATAATATTAATTAAATATTTATTTATTAATTAATTGTTTATAGCTTTTGATTAATTAATTAATTAATTACATATCACATTCAATGACATGGGTAATAAATTTAAGGGGCTTAATAAATTTAATTTGTTTAATTAAATGCTTTACGTATGCGGGAGGGGATAAGACATTAAAGAAGGGGATAAGATATTAATGAAGGGGATAAGACATTAAAGAAGGGGATAAGATATTAAAGGGGGAGATAAGGAAATTAATGAGGGGAGAAGAGTCGGTGAAGGAGGATATGATGGGGAAGAGCCTTACGGGTAGGGCATTCTTTTGGAGGTAGGAATCATTTTGGGGGGAGGATATATTTCTGTGGAGATCTATAGTGTGAGGAGTTTGGTTTTGAGGTTTTTTTTGGTGAATCAGAAGCAGGGGGCACCGGTTTGCTGGGGGTTTTGGGCACGGGGGCCAGGATATCCTTACAGTATCCTAGAGCTAGGGAGCCAGACAGGCTGCTCCTACCTGGCAGGGAGGAAAAATCGGTTTTGGGTAGTGTTTGACACAGTTTCAACTTTAGCAAAGGACAACCAAACAATAGGGGAACTAGCATCAAGAAGAGGTAATTTATTATTCTATTATGAAATTGTTGTTCTTTAATTAATTTAACATGCTTATATTCTGGTGAATGAAGTATTTATGCAAATTGAAAGGAATTATATGTTTAATCGTACAAAATTTTGGATTTAATTAAGTACGGTCCCTACAAATATCCCATGAACTAATGCACCATGTCATAGGTTCATTGAGTGAATACCATGTGGTACATACGTAGATTTCAGTAAGGAAATTTGTGTACATGATATGTGGGTTTCAGTGGTGACATGCATGTACAATGTCATATAGGTCAGTTTTTCAGGTTTAAGAGATGGCATCAACAAGTCTAAGAGTGGAAAACAAATGGGATGGATCATCCAACTTCCTATTTCATAAAGCAAGAGTGACTTTGGAATTAAAGGATTATGACCTTTGAAAGTTAGTGGACAAAGTATTTGTTCGACTGATAGATCCGACAGCTTTGGAAACTCACAAGAAAAAAGAGATCAAATCTAAGAGGGTTATATTGGATTCAATGAAGTATCATCTAATTCCTCACCTATCCAAGAAGAATATGAACAAAGAGATGCTTGATGCCTTGATAGGTGTATTTAGAGCACTAACATGAATAGGAAGATGGTCTTAAGAAATAAAATCAGATTGATGTAGGTGTCTAGATATGACAATGTTACCATCTGTTTCATGAGGATCACACATATACATGATTAGTTTGCAACCATTGGGGAAAAAAGAGAGGATGTAGAACTCATGATGTGGCATTGAATGGTGTTCCCAAGTCTTCAGAACCATTTGTCAAAGGAGTCTACGCTTGAGAGAAACTCTCAGATTGGCAGAGGGTTTGGGATGATTACATCCAAGAAGAAATTTGGGAGGAGTCTAAAAGTAGCAAGTAGCAAAGTAGCGATGAGAAATTGGTCCTTGTTAGTAATACAAGGAAGGGAAATAGAAAGAGTTCCAACAAGAAGGGTAACAATGATGGAGGATGATTACAATTGGGGAAGAGTAAGGACTTGAATAAAATAAAATGCTTCTCATGTCATAAGAATGGACATTATTCATATCAGTGTACAAAGAAGAAGAAGGAAAAATGAAAGATGTATATAATAGAATCAGTAGAGATGCAACTAAATGAGTTTGTAGTGAAGTTTGAGAAGGATTTCTCACTAGTTTCTTACCTTTCTACCATCATACATACCAGGAGTGTGTGATTCTTGGACAATGACATTATAGCCTTAATTTCCACCCTACAGGGTAAGAAGGAAATTTAGTAGAAGATGAAATCCAAGACACCTCTCTAGCTTATGATTTGGGTCATTTTTTAGGGTCGCTATAGGTTATACATGGGACAAGCCACAATCGTTGTTGGTAAGATATAGTGAAACCAAGAATTACCCATGAAACCTTATAGATTCATGGAGTTTCAAAGAGATAGGAAAAGGATGAGTTGTGTCTTCGTGGCATGAGACTGGGAACTCACATCATTTGACTATCCATTGGTCTCTAGAAGATCTAGAAGTCCTCCCAAGATTCTTCCAAGAATCTATATAAAGAAGGAAAGTATTGAGCATGAGGGATGAGAATCAATTGTAGAGTTATTTTTTCCAAATACAGAGTTACTTCTCCATTTATATCAATTGCATTCATGTTTCCTAGCTTGGTTGAAGAGCTGAGGAGGAGCAAGGATCAAGGAGAAAATGGGAATGCATCCACATGAAAGGTATGATGATTGATGTATTCCTTGCATTTTAATTAATATATCATTGGTTTTCCTATAAATATTTTTGTATCTAATTTGAAAATATTTAGATCTGGTCTTCTAATCAATAGATCAGAATAGATATGAATTGGATTAGTAGTTCCTAACACTAGGAGAAGAAAGATATTGGTGTTTGTTTGTTGCTTGCATGCAGGAAATGGGTTGTAAGAACTGAATATGGAACTCAATATCTACAATAGCAAGGACATACAAGGACAACCTTCAATAGCCAGGTACTCCATTCTCTCCCCTCTTGGTATAAAAAGGAATTGATTGTTTCTATATAGGAAACCCATTAGAAGTCTAGCCCCACTTCTTATCTAGGATCAATAGGAATATCTTAGGGAGATATAACATACCATACTGGTGATATTTCTACGTAACAAAATTGGAAACTCCATTGGGAAAACCTCACTAGTATGGTAAGTTAGATCCCCCTAGGATCTTTCTATTAATCCTAGATAGATAGTGTGGCTAGACTTCTAATGGATTTCCTAGATCTAAACAAGAAATTCCTTTTTATACCAAGAGGGGAGAGAATGGAATACATTTTTATTAAAGGTTTTCCTTGTATGTCCTAGATGTTGCATAACTTGATTTCTAGATCCAATTCTTGCAACCTGTTTCCCATACACAAGTAACAAACAAACACCAATAAATTTTTTCTCCTAGTGTTAGGCACTGCTAATCCAATTCATACATATTCTGATCTATTTATTACAAGACCATATATAAACATTTACAAATCAAATACAATCATATTTAGGGGAAAACCAATGATCTATTATTTAAAATGCAGGAAATACATCAATCATCATACCTTTGGTGTGGATGCATTCCACTTTTCTCCTCCTCAGCTCTTCAACCAAGCTAGGAAACTTGGTTGCAATTGATATAAGTGGATAAGTACCTCTGTATTTGGACAACATAACTCTACAAATGATTCTCCTCCATGATGCTCAAGACTTGTCTTCTTTATATAGATGCTTAGAAGAGACTTTGGAGAGTTTATAGATCTTCTAGAGACCAATGGATACTCGAATGATGTGAGTTCCAAGGCTCATGCCATGAAGACACAAATCATCCCTCACCTATCTCTTTGAAACTCCACAAATCTAGAAGGTTGCAGGGATCAATATTGTTGGTTGCACTATAGTTGACCAATAGCAATTGTTGCTTGTTGTCCCATGTATGACCCATGACGACCCTAAAAAATGAACCAAATCCTAAGATAGATATGTTTCTTTTATTTCATCTTCTGTTGGATTCCCTACTATCCCTCTAGGGTGAAAATTGAGGATATAATAGATGCTCCCTATTGTGTGAGTTTGGGAAAGGAATGGATGGATGAAACACATTACAATAAAATAGTGTCCATGCGAGGCAACATGAGGAGAGAGTAAAGGAGGTCCATAGGACAAAGAGTACCTGCAATCAAACACCAAGGATGAATGCATACATAGAGCATCCCCTAGGTAGATATTCTCATAATTTGAAGAGTATCAAAGCATGGCCACCAAGCAATGCACTGCAGATCCATGACATGAAATGCAAGACCATGACCATGAAACAATACATGGTGGATCCATGTCATCAATAATATGATAACTACAAGAAAATACAACATGGATCTATGTCATGGATACAATCATATACACCAATAAATACAATGTGGATCTATGACACAACATATACACATTAGGAATACAACAATCATTGAGGGAAGTTCCCCCGAAGTATTCAATGTACTCAAATATAAGTGATATACTTCATCAAAACTTGGGAGGTGATTCTGCAAATGAAGGATGTGTCCCTGATCCCAAGGTGTCCATCCAAAACCCCGATGGTATGAATCTACAACATGCTAATAGATGAGCTAATGTCGAGCATGGTAGAAACCGTCTGATTACTGGTCATTGAGGTATTCCATTAACAGATGCGAGGGGACCCACCGATGAGGAAGATGGATCCCAAGGTACCTAGTACAATATAACAAGTGTGAATAAATGATCTAATGTAAAACACAGGTATGATTTTAAGGATGGAAATTTATATTAAAATGTAGAAACCTGGGCTAATATTACTAGTCCTTAATATGAAAAATGTAAAATGTTTGGCGATGGTTTTGTAAAAATATTCAAATTTATAAGGATTTAATATAGTTTCTATAAAATTTTGGCGATTTTTAAGGTAACACAATTTTATTCTATGGAATTTGGGTGATTTTTTTTAAAAAAAATTGGAAATTGGCGAATCATTTTTTTGGAAAAAACATGTAAAATTAGCCCATTTGCGAAATTTAGCCCCTAAAATCATCTATGGTAAAACAATCATAGAATCAATCAATCGAGAGTAAATGAAGTAAACTCATTGTCGATCATGAGGCGCCATGCCACTGAGGACTGCAATCTCCAAGGTAATAGTTGGTTTGTGGATCCCTCTCATAGATAATGTGTTGAAGTTGATAGGAAGATATCCGTCGAAGGAGGTAATTAATGTATCCCCCATCAATTGACAGGAAACATACATCGAGAGATCATGTGAAGTGAGAGTATCACCAAGTACAACTAACAAAGGGATGGTTGGTTTAGAAAGTTAAAAAAAAAATAGATGGTCGAATCAGTCTTAAACTTCCCTTAAACATATAACACAACACAATGGTGACTTGGAAGAAAGACATAAGAGCTAGATGAATATAGTGCAAGAAAGTAGGAGGCATTGAAGCACTCTCCATGATTATTGGAAGAGTAACCAATCATAGGAGTATCTCTTAATCATATTACTAGGATGGCTCATAGGAAAGATAAAACCCAATTGTATGATGAGGACTCAAACATGTGTCATGTTCAAGGGTGAATCGACCGACTCCGCAATTTAGAGAATAGACCAATGGTAAAAATATCCCCACTCTTTTTTCATTTTTTTTGTCTCCTTCACAGTTTAATGAGTGTGAAAGAAGGACTCAAGTATGCTCGATAATATCTTTTTCATTCAATTTTGACAATTCTGAAAAAGAGTTAAAAGTATACTTGTGTGGAGAGAATGAGTGGGTTAAAAACATGCTCATATGTTCCATGCACATGGAATGGATCTAAGCAATATGAATGCAAATGGTACTGGAAAGTGAGATCCACTCTTAGCAATTGTTCTCTCCTTGGGTAAATGGATGCAAAATGGAGGCCAAATAATTCAAGAGGTGGATGTTCAAAGGATATTGCAGAAGCAATAAGAAGGATATGGTAAAATAAAAATGCAATGGCGGGATAAATGATGGAAGTAGAAAATGCATAAGTGACCATTAAAAAATATAAAATTTCAGTAGCCCCCCCCAGGATATGGTCAGAATATAGAGGAGGAGAGAGGAATGAGTCTCATCATCATGTCATGGAAGGACTACAAGAGGGTTCCAGGGCCTATGGGAAATTGTAACATGGGAACTAAATGGAAATCCATGTGCTAACTATGGCACCCATGAAGGGTAGGAACAACTGAACAAGTTACGATGTGAAAACATAGTGGCTAAGATAGAAAACTGACGAGATCAAACCTAAGGTACAGTGATGAAAAAATGGATGGTAAATAATGGATCATAGTGAATGTAGGGAAAAACCTATCCTATATGCTGGTTTGAAGAACATGTACCTCAAGTTCAATGGAAGTCAACATATTCATAAAAAAATTCCCTGTAATCTTGTTAACACAATTAAACTAGATTCTGAGGTCAATTTAATTAAAAAATGGCATGAATATAACAATAATCTCAAATAATTAAATGGAACCCACTTGGTCTCAATGTGAAAAAATATTTTTTTATCCCCCAAAGTATTATAAAATGAAAGTTACAATGGTAAAATATCATTTGTCATTTTCAAAGAGAGGTGAGTGGAGAGCTTGTGGAAAAAATCCTCCTCCAAGTGTAGGTGTCTAGAGATAATTGTGGGAGATATTCTCAACCATTTAACATTCCATCTGATCCAAGTAAAAAATTATAACCCCAGTCTCATTTTCCCTGTCTTTTTCATTAGATTTGTTGAGGAAATTGTTAGCTAGAGGTCCCAAATTGTCGACATCCAGGCCAACGCAAAGCATGAAGGGGTGCCAAATTGGACCGTCGTTTGTTGTTGTTGTGGCATCAGGTGAATGATCATGTGATTCCCTTGTGAATTCACATGACTAGGTGCATGATGCTATAAGAGTATCTTGTGATGACCTAGGCATGATGAATGGCTCGAAGGGTCATGGGTACAATTTATGGGTTTCTCCTCTGACGATTTTTTTTTTGTCTTTGCTTTCCTAGATATGTAGGTAGACATGAAGTATGATTGAGTGGAAGGAAAGAGGCTATGAGGATGATGATTTTATTACCTAATACATTGTAGTGACTCTAGCAAAACTTCATGATTGTGGGCTACTAAAGTTTTTTCGTTGTCCATTGCTAGGATCCCATGAGTACTTACTTTACAAATTGGTTTGGTATTGGGATCCAAACCAAGAGTGCTTCATTATGGAGGGGAAATTACTTCATATTTACATGAATGATGTTTACTTTTGTACCAATTTTTCCCAAAGGAGTGTTCCATGGCGAGTGGACTACACACTAGGTAGAGATGGTCACTCTATTATGGACTACATTGAGCAGTACTATCGGTATGGGTCACACTGATATAGTGGCAAGATCTTGATCTGGGACATCATCAAATTGCCTCTCAATACCATATTGTTCAACATAACCTGAGTAGAGGGATAAAAAATGCCACACTTGGTGACAAATTCCAACATACAAGTGGCACTTATGTGCCTGGGGCCAATTATTTTCAATTGGTGTGAAGGCGTGTTAACGAACATGAAGGTTCAACTGACCCAATGAAATATGGGGAACATACATAGTTTGGATATGGATCCCTTCTTGTGACGATTTTTATGGATCGGGTACCTCAGTTGAGGCCCCAAATAGTGATGGGTGATCCAACACCCCAAGACCCATGGATGATATTATGGAACAACATATGGGGAGAGCACTAGGGGGACAACATCTAGATCACTACGGGGCTAGTTTCCACATTTGGTGGCATCGACATATCATGAGTATAGAGGATTTTACCTATGCAGGAACTAAATTTAGGAATGATTCATAGCTTCTGCTCCCACTGGGAGAGGCGTGGGGACCCATGGGTATGTGTGTTTTTGGTTTTTTTATATTTCCATGTTTTTGTATTTTTTGGGATACACAATTTTTTTTGGTGGGTGCAATATAATTGACACAACTTTGTTTTTTCATTGATGTAGGACTAGAGAATCCAGAAGGATGGGGCAGAGGTCGTCGCTCAAGAAACAATGAGGAGTCATCCAGGGGGGGGAAGGTGGAAGTAATGGAGAGCTACGTTGTGTACAACACAACTTGGAAGGGATGATCATAGGATTTACCCCCATGTCAGAGGATGAGATGACTTCACACTTGCAGTGACACTCTGAAGGTGTTTCCCTACCCTTTCACCAAATTCTCTGCAAGGAGGATCGAGTAGTATTATGCTACCATGGTAGTCAACATTGAGATGACTAGCCAATGACATTCCCATTTTTTTACTAGATGTGAATATTAGTTGGTCGACACTGCTTGTATCATGAAGCCAGTAGAGCTCCAATTTTGTATATGCACCTCATTTTGATGGATGTAACACACTTTTTGATACACACACACATATGTTTTTCTCTATTGATACTTATGGATTTCTAATGATGTGATTTTCAACCCATGTTTATGTACGTGCATGCTACATAACTTAACTAATGAGATAAATTCCATTGTAACACGTAATTAGCCAATGAATCAACCAACACATTAGATCCCCGTAGAACATGACAATACTCGACATACTCAAATTAGCGTTCAATAAGACAAACCTTCAAATACTTACACAATAGTATGGGGTGTCTAATACTATAGGTGTGATTCAATTATAAGACCAAAAGATGGGAGTCCAACATGACAACTAAACGATGGATTCCAAGTGCAAGAGCCTTGGATAATAGTTCGATGACAACAACATATTCTACGATGTTATTGGTTGTAGGACAAAGGTAGACACCTCTTGAACTCACTATATCGTCAGTGGGAAAAAATATCACCCAAGTGGTGGAAGCTATATTCCGAGTACTACGGCTCACACCATGAACATATCCCACATAGACTGAGGTGGACGATGAAATCTACAAATCAAGCATGAATCATGATAATAAGTTAACTAAGACATTCAACACACACACAAATCAAAGCACACCACTCCAAAACCAAAACACACATATGTACAAAGCATAATGCAACTGAATGGCCTAAGCATAATACTTTTTAAAATAAATCCCATTGCGGGGATCTAATAGAGGGTTTCCATCATAGTAAACTAGCTCATAGGCCTCTCGTTTCAAGACACATTTAATAGTGTGGGGACCATGCCAAAGGGGTTCAAACTTACCTACTCCTAATGTGTCATGGTCCTGATCATAAGCCAACATCAAGTATCCCTATGTAAATACATGATGACAGAAAAATTTATCATATTGGACACTGACACATTTCTTGTTAGTTTCATTGCCCAAGGTAGAATCCTAATTTTTTTCATCAATCTTATGACTGAAGTATCTAGCACGTAATATTTTCTGGGCAGTGGCCAACCTGGAGAGATGACCACCACATTCTCCAGCATGTAAGTCATTCAGAACACGTTCAACTTCCAGGTGGATAAGGCAATGACCTAGAACCAAATAGACCCATCAAAAATAAAGGGTATTGTCTAGAATGATGTAGTGTATATCATGATGCCTTATGCAATGACGTTCATCATAGGAAATTTGAGGATGAAAATGCTAGGTCTAGAGATATACCAAGTCATCTCCATACCAAGTATTAGAGGAGTCAACGAGGAATAAAAAATCATAAGGGAAAGATTCATTAACCATGGTTTTAGCATCAACTCAAGGAAGTTCAAACATTAACTCTGAGAATGCCAAAGATTTATTAGACTTGGAGGAAACAAAATCTAGGTCAAACTCTTGGAGGATAACAATACACTTTGAGTAATTTCCCCCAATGATATGATGACTGAGGATGTGTTGCATGGGATTGGCATCATAAACAACAATTGTCTTCCACATGAGGATATAATTTCGTAGACACTCGAAAACATGCACTATGGCCAAGGCCAACTTCTCAACATGAGAGTATCAAATATTGGTACCAACAAGTCCTTTTCTAAGATAATAAATGATATGCTCCTGTTATGCATCATCCTCTTGGATGAGCACCATTCCAATGGTGAATTCGAAGGCTGCAAGATAGATCAAGAAGCCCCGACTATAATCAGGAGTGCTCAATAAGGGAGTCGACATCAAGTCCTTCTTAGAGGCTCAAATTACCATTAAGCTTGGTCGTCCAACATGAAAGGTACACCCTTCTTCAATAAGTGCATAAAACCTTTGGCGATATCGGTGTAATTGGAAATGAATATATGAAAAAGGTTTTTCTTCCCTTGCAAAATTTGGAGTTGGCTAATGGTTAGAGGAGGAGGAAAAATGAAAATAGCCTTGAACTTCATGGGATCAACCATGATCCCATACTTGGACACAATGAAGCCTAGAAATCACCTAGAAACCTCACAAAAGATGCATTTATGTGGCTTCAAACAAACATTATAGTAGTGTCATAAGGTGAAAATATCCCACAAGTGACTGGGATGGTCCTCGTGGTGCTTGGAATGAGAAACCAAATCGTCCAATAAATCCTTTACAATATGTTTGATGTCATGAAATGCGTAAGACATGACCCGATCAAAGTTGTCTCCAACATTATTAAGACAAAATGATAACTTGCAATAATAAAAAGTACACCAAGGGAAAATGAGGGCAGACTTGTGATGATCTTCTGATTTGATCTGGATTTGATTACAGATGGAGAAACCATCCATGAATGAGAATATTTCACTCCCGACACATTCATCGATAATCCGGTCAATGAACAGGGTTGGATAATTATCCTTTGTACAATATTTAATTGACACATACCCTAATAGTGCCATATTTATCCACGACCATATTGAGATTGGAAACCCATTCAGTGAAGGGAACTAGATAGATAAACTATGCATGAATAATTTTTTCAACCTCTTCCTTGATGGTGAAAATTTTATTTGGGTTGATTGGCCGAAGCTTCTATTGGACCAACTTGGTTCCCTCATACAATTTAATTTCATTTTTGAAAACCTAGGGGTCAATGCAAGGCATTTCTTTATAGGACCAAGATAAAATGTCGATGAATTCTTTTAATAGGGCCATGTATAGTTCAATTTCTTAGGCCAAATAATCAACACCTATAAGGATGTGTTACATGACACCTGGCTTCTGGGAAATGTCAATGGGTATTTTTTTTGAAATGTTTTCCAAGTTCCCTTATGAAAATACACCATGAATCATAATGGGAGATTGGTACCATTAAATATTATCAATGGTGACATGATATCGAATGTCATCCTCTAATCATTCCAGATCGAGAAGAAAAGACATGCGATGGTGCAAATCCTCTCATGGAATATTATGGGAAGCCATGTGTTGTGAGTGGGAAATCCCTCTACGGACTAGTAGTTAGGGTTTAATTATGCATGTAGAAAAGACCTAAAGATTTCTACTTTCTACCGTCGGCCCAGACCTAATCCCCATTATTCTTAAGTAAATACATAGTTAAGAAGATCAAGTGAGCATACCTTATTTCGGGCATTTGATATCGATCCTTCCTCATGCTTGATCTCTCTTTGACTGCAGCTCTCCTCCCAAGGCTGACCTGCATTCACACAAGACAAATAAAAAAATCCGCATGCATTTGATATATAGATTAATGGGTTAGAGATTCAATAAAAAAGTATGCAATAAACCATGAAAACCTCATATGGTGGGACGGGAAAAGTACTTCTTTATTATTAACTTCAGCAAATCAACTTAAAATGATGAAGCCGACCACTGCTCCATGAACCTGGTCCTGGGCTCCTCTTCAACTATCCTCCAACTTCTTTTCTCTATCTTTCTCTTTGCACAAGGATGGCTAAAGGGTTGGGACAAAGGGAATGCACAATTGGGTATAGTTTCTTTACTATGATTCTCCTCTTCCAAATGGGACCCATAACCCTTATTTTATAGGCTAGAAGAAGCTAGGTATTTGGTTGAATCCTTGGCCATGCATGGCTGGAAGGTTTAGTTAACTCACCCAAAGCCGTGTGTTCCGTCATCAACTTTCCTTTTTTCGTGCTTTTGTAGGTACACGCAGGATTTTTGGGTCAGCTAGCGTGTATACACGTGCAGTAATAGAGCAGGGTGTGTGGGCCTTTATAAAAGGTGTTTTTAAAAAGAGTTGTTGAACAGTGTTTTGACAAAGAAGGAATCTGAGATGGCCTGATGCCAGGTAATCATGTTTGGTGCAAATTAGGGTTATAACATCATGACCTCCACAATAACCTCATCATATGGAAGTTGGATATCAAGGAAGTCATTGGAAATTGGAAGAGGAGTGATGGCCCAGGAAGGCCTTGGATACTGATCATATTCCACATCCTTAGAGGAATCTATATAAAAGGAAACAGAGTCTGACTGGATCACCTCATAGGAAATATCTACCGAAGTAAGAAGCATGTATTCTCTATAAGTATTAACATCCTATGAATGAGGTACCACCCAAGGATCAAAATACCTGAGGGATCTACTATTAAATGATGAAATCATATGTTGATGGGAGTAGTTTTTGCAGTAGGATATGGTGGGGGAAGGGGAAATAAACCCTTAAGCAAAGGATCTTTGAACATACCTGCACCAAAATCCATGTAATATTGTTTGGTATCACTGAAAAAGGGTACATTTGACCTGTCATTGGATCCAAGTTCCAGGGTACAAAACACGAGTTAATCAATTTTCATTATTTTCCTTTGTTGAGGGAACCATAAGACCCTAAAGACCAGTGAGACAATTGTGGTCTTCTCATGGAACCAAGTGCGCTTGAGTAACAAATTGTACTCAAGAGGTGCATAAACTACCTCTACATCAACAAAGACAGTCTTACCACCTAAATTGATCAGTAAGGAAATGATTTTTCCATGGTGCTGGAACATATGTCTAACAAATGATTTGAATAATGTTGCAGAAGTATGAAGGTTAGGAGAGTTGACGGACTTCCAACAATAAATAGAAATGATCCTTTCCCCATTGATCACACTTTAGTCTAGAAGGTTATTTTATGAGAGAGCCTATGAATATCATGATCATAATTGAAGGTTATCAAAATCAACTCTAAGGGATCAACCCCACCTATTGTAGAAAACAAGTCTTTCCACTGCATTAAGAGATTTTGGAGAACTTCAAGGGAAGACATGGAACAAGGTGCCTGGGCCAAGTATTCCACAATACTGTAGTTGTGGGTGGCCCATGTGTTTGGATTATGTGTCATTTTTCAAATAATTACCTTCGATGGGTGAAGCTCTGTCTCAAAGGATGGCTTCTGAATCTGAAGAGGGCCACCAAGATGGAAATAATATGTTGATTAATAAACAATAAGAGTGGACTCAAAATTGTCATAGTTCTTGGCTTGAGTTTTCAAATTGACCATTTGGTCACACATGAAAATGGAGGCATTTGATGAATACCCCTCATGATGAGGGGTACTTTGCATTCCCCCTTGCGAAGGGGTAGTATTTTTCGCAACAATGTGTTGAGGTTGAGGGGGAAAAGGATGAGTTAATAAAGTAGGTTGTTGGGGGGGATTTTTCTATGCCAAATAGAGATGGATGTCATCCTTTATGGGAAAATTATGAGTAGGGTGGCCCTCCTCATAAATCATGTATGGGAACCAACTCTTCTTCTTCTCTTTTGAACCCCCCCTCATTTGTTTTAGCAGGAGAGGTCCCTTGATTAGTGTTGGAATTTTTCTTTTTATTCCTCTTCTTCTTTCCTCCGGGTTGCTAAGGATTCTTGGGTTGTGTGGATAAAACCGAATTCACCTCAAAGGTTTGAGTGGGGACAATTTCTGGTTGAGAATTAGATCCATAATATAATGGGCATGTCGAAATAGACACGTGACCCATATGGTTAGCTAATTGGACAACAGAGGCATGTGAAACATAACCAACCACACCATCAACATGGAGTCCTGGGTTTGGTTTCTTTGGATATTCCGATGGCCCGAGAGCATGCAGAATATTATCATAAAGGGTGCTTGACTAAGAGTAAATAAAATCCAATTTCTTGACATGCATGATGGCTTGCTCCTCAGTAGCCTCCCCGACCATAACTGCATCATTAGAAATGGTTGGAAGGAGGTATTTCATGAACCACTCCATCAAGATCTTATCCAGGATTTGGGTCTTGATCATCCTACACCTACATCACCACTAATTTATATGATCATAAATGTGGGTGGTGATATCTTGATGTAGTGATGTCAAGAGATTCATTCCTATCTTGTACTGAATGGAAAATTTATAATGCATTAGTGTTGGTTTACTTGGGTTGATCCAGGTTTCGACATTAAATAGGTTTCCAACAAAACCCTAAAAAAATATCGGTCCTCCTGGTAAACCAAAAGGAAACATTGCGCAAAGGGTGCACAACACAGTCTTACCCGAGATATCTTTTATGGGGGACTGCAATACTCAGGATTTTTCAATCTAGGAATGAGTGGGCTTTTTCTTTGATTATTTTCCTCATACATCATTATCATTAATCATTCATCTACTTCTATGATTCATTCATCTTTAAACATATGCATGAATGTTGTTATAACTAGTTTTAATCATCCATTCTTGAGGTAATGATTCATATAATAGTAAGAGAATTCATTAACAATCACATAGGACAAAATGTTTTACCATGGTTCACCCCCTCTTGGGGATACGTCTACAAAGATCTAGCTTCTCTTCTCTTTTATTTATTCTGCTGCAAAATATGCATTGCACGCATTATATCTTCAATATTACAATAAAAATAAGGGTAATTACCCTCTGGGAGGTGGACTAGATCACAACAGTATCTTCGACCTATGACTTAACCCTTAAAGACTAGATTATTCTACTCTACCACAAAGCGCATTACAATCAATAGATTCCCAACCAACTAACTCTCAATAATCAACTGACCAACGTCAACCTAGACCTCCTAGGTCCTTATTTATGCTTCTCTACCATATTATATCCATTACAATATTTGTCAAAACCGCTAACACTAGAATAGTTAGGCCTATCTACATGCATGCCACATTTCATTTTCTCATGCATTCTTCTTTTCCTTCTTTTTTTGCATGCTTCTTTTCTGCCTCCTAATATGTGTGCTCCAAAAATAGATATTTTTTCTTCAAAATTAGGTTTGCGCCCAAAATAGATCCTTCTTCACAAAATAGGCCTATGCCAATAGGCCCCCAACATTGACATGTGGCTCATCCTTAGCCACTCAGGTGGTGTGCGCTCATTTTATAACCTTCTCCAAATTGTGGAACTTCTCTCCTAGTTCCTTCCTTTTTTCTTTCACTTGCACAACTTTATATTTTAGTGCATTGACTATTTGTGTTGTTATATGTTCTTGTAGAAATGATGCACTTTCTGAATGTGCCTGCACTATCCTTATATTATCTTCCTTCATCTCCTCAATTATCTTTTCTTCTTTTTCCTAGAGGGGATCTAACTAGGCTTGTCTTTCTTGCTTATTAATATGCATTGTGTTTAACTCTGTCTACAGGGTATTCATCTCCTGGGTTCCCTTCAAGTGCTCGGTAATGCTCATGGTTTTTTGTCACTGCTTCAACTCCTACATGGAATCATTTCTTTTATCCTCTTGTTGGTAAAACTGTTGGACCTGTTCATCCTCTTCCAAAGTGGTCCAAATCTTCACAGTTCTATCAAACAATTATGCGACTCCCTTTGCTTCCATTGCCATTTCCTCTATTTGGAGTGTCGTTTGTTGTTCTCTTTGCTCTTGAACCTTAGTAGGAGTCGTAGGATTAAGTTTTTCTTTCAACTCCTCGATATTCGGCCTATATCCTTCAATCGTCTTTGCAATGATCTTTATCTCTTCATCTGCATTCATATCCGGTGCTTGTGTGCTATCTGGAATGTGGTCGTATACTGCTGTTAGCCCTTGATCAAGCTTGTCAGTGCATTATTTTTCCTCCTCCTTCTCCAAGGTCAACTAGTTGCAGGTGATATGTAACATCTCTGCAACCCCCCTACCAACCTCCAAGTTGGTTGCATCTGTGCGGGCTCCGTATTGTACTTACTGCATTATACTGGCCTGGAGATTGTATATTTATTTTGTGGGTATCTGCACCATGACTAACTCAAAGTGGTCAATGTCCCCCATGGATTTTTGCGTGGTCTCTTGATCAATTTAGACTAAAGATCATGTGAATGTGAATGTATCCCTATGATACACTATTATTTGAACTGTCTCATATCTTTTTTTCTATGCAGGGGGTCACTGTGTCTTTTCTCGTTGTTGCACTATGTCCTACGATACTGCATGAATTTGTAACTATTGTAGAGTTTCGTGGAAATATATGGTTTTGGCCATGATCTCTTCTCTCTATGATTCTGTAGCGCGGGCCACCTCTTCCCCCCTATCCTAGACCTTTTATGACACAAACACAACATCATCCTTTTTCAAGGTGATGATTGGGTCGTCCTTGGTGTACTTCATCATTTTGTGCATCTCCTCTACCCACACTATCATCCCTTTTTTCTGTGAGGGTTATGTCGCACTCGTCATCGCTTGTTCCCTTTCCTCGCCAACCTAAGATGCTTCCCCCTTCTTGGAATCCTGTTGAATGTCAGCCCTGGGCACCATTGTTGTCCTCCTTTTCTCGGTGGCACTATAGTAGTCAGGCGGTCGATCAGTTTATCTAAAGAGGGCATCAGGTAATCTAGGCCAATCCGCACACATGTGTTGTCTGATGCACTACCACTCGAAGGGGTACCAACAAGGGTTACAAGGGTGGCCAAAAGTTGTGTACTTAAGTACCACTTGTATTTCCTGCATGTATGAATCCCTCAATCATGGGTCTATGCGTGTAACGAAAGATCTTTATGGATTAAAGACGTCGGAATACGTCTCTACCCTGAAAAAAAACTTACCCACAATTTCTGTCGAGGAAAGTGCTCTAATACCACTTGTTAAGAACCTGAATAGATCTACAAATATAATCACCAGAAATTTTGAATACACAATAGATCCACAAAGAAATATAGAATAAACCACACTATATTATTACCAAACCCTTGAGGTAGGGCAACACCATATAATGGATTTTATTATGGAAGGGATTCTCTCCTATTCACTTGCCTCTTCGAGGGTGCATCCTCTTAATGAGATTCAGCTCCAAATACAATATTTCCCTTCAAGTCACATTACATTGCTTGAACCTCTTTATATAGTGCTACCATCACCTAAGAACATTCTAGAGGAGGAATCTTCTAGAAGTAGAACTTTCTAAGAAGTCCTCTTACATTTATTATATCTAACTACCATAGTGGGCCTTATTTAATAATATAGTGGACCTAGTCCACCTTACATTGAATGGACTCCACTATTATCACTATGGGCCCTCTAGGCCACCACTACTACTTCTCTAGCTACCTAACAGGCACTACGTTGCTTCTCACTACCTGAGTGCATGTCACAGCCTTCCTAGTGTTAGCAATTGGGTTGTTTGTCTTTGTTGAAGAAATTTCTTTGGATTTCCCTTTAGGTTTGGATGATTTCATTGTTAATAGACTTGTTTTTGGTTTTTCTACTGGCATCTTGCACTGCGCAGGCCAGTCTTTTATTATCCAATCAATATTCTCTTTCCTTGTGACACAGTATTTCATCTCCAATCATTCCTTCTTTGGATCCCTTGTGTCCTGGATCCACATATGGTTCTTGGATGCCTTAAACCTGGCTATCCCTTCTATTTCCTAGACCAATTCCACAGGAATGCACCACACATCGGTTGTTCTCTGTTGTATCACTTCCAGTAGCATAGAGAAAATTGTGTTATTCACCTGCTGTTTTTTTTATCCTTGGCCTGGAAGATGGATTTATATATGGGTGCGTAGCACTTTCCTTTCCTATCCAGGAAGGCTGCAAATTTTGGTTCTTACCATCCTGCCAAATCTATGATGATAATGACTCAAGAATAATGGAACTTAGTTCCGTTATCTTGCACATCTCTATAGTCAACCAATAATTGGTTTAGGAGGTAAGTCACCCAACTGAACATTACTCCCTTCGCACACTGTGTGACGACTGTGATGAATCATGTCGAAGTCTCTTCTTTTCTTCACTTCCTCAGCATCTTGCAATCCATGAGCTTTATAGAGAACCTTGTCGCATTATCCTTGATATCTCCAAGAACAATACCCATGTTTCCTTTGTTGGTACCAAATTGTGCCTTGACTAGCTCGACGATCTCCTTCTCGTGCTCTTTGTTTTCCACGCATTCCTCTGGTTGTGCGCCCACTATGGGTAATATTGTAATTTTGGTGATCAATTCCACATCGAGTTGTATTGGCCTATCCACCCAAAGAATGTTTCCATGTACTCGGGCTATCAATTGTTTGACGCAAAGCCAAACATTTTTACCGCACTCGATGTGCGGTATGTCTAGGAGGTTCATGATCTTGGAGTTGTAGAGCCCTGTTATCCACTACGTAGGCTCCATGATTATTTTTCCTAGGGGTCCAATTTCCCCTGTGTTTTCTAAGTAGGATTCCTTGGACAAGTCTGGGAACGTTTTTTCATTGAGCACATCATGGTCCGAGTATCTTATTTTAGATACCTTTCCGACCATGTCCTCCACTGTGACCACTACGTCTGGGAGGTAAGGAAGTGTAATTTATTTTCTGCTCGACGTCATATGGTCCTACTTCTTCTATTTCAGTGTCCTCTTCTTCCCCCTTGGATTCTAGTTGGTTGGTTATGTCCTCAAGCAACACTTCCTCTTCGTTGTGACCATGTTGCTGACCCTTAATTTCTTCGAGTTTAGCCAGTGTTTTGGGATTAGGGTTTTGCAATACCATTTCGAGTCTCGTAACTCTTACCTACTTCCCCTTGTTATTTTATCGATGTTTCCTCCTCAACTGTCTTCGGGTTGAGTGACTCTATCTCAGACGTGGTGACATCTTCTAGCTCGATGACATTCTTGGGCTCCACCATCCTTTCCTTCCTGCTTTTTCCCTATCGAGTAACCCGTACGTACTTCCCTGGAGTGCCATAATTTGGTGGTGTAATGTGGTTTGTGATTTAAAAACTTTCTCTCTTCTTCCCACAATTACACCTAGGGCACACCCTTCTATCTCGCTCTGTGCTAAAAAATCACTAAGTGTCGAGCTAATGCATGCTTTCCGCACTTTATAGATATGGTCATAATTTTTTTTCACTTTTTTCTTGCATTTGCATCGAGTCCGTTTTTTCCAATGCCCTATCTTTTTATGTCATTGTAGTAATTGTTGTGCATGAATGTTTTCCACTTTCCTGTTGTTCAACCAAATTCTGGCTCTTTTTTTATTTTTTTATTCCTTTTTCTTCTTTTTCTCCTTTTTATTTATTTTTATCAGTTTCTTTTCCTAATATCTAATATAGTACACTATATACATGGTTTTTTTATTACGTTGTAACATTTAAGAGTTAGTGGGTCGACTGTCCCTATATAGTTTTAGTCGACTACCATTGACTATTCCTTTCAGTTATGTTCCTCCCAAGTCCTTTAGCTGCACAAATCCTACATATGTGACAATATTTACTTCATATGGCCCTTGCCAATGCATTCTTAACTTACCAGCATGTCGCAAAAAGTTTCTTTCATAGAGAAGAACTAGGTATCCCTCCTTAAATATCTTCTTTTTAATGTGTCTGTCATGCCAGGATTTGTCCCTTGATTTCTATACTTCTTGGTGAAATCTTGCCAGAATCATGTCTTCCTCCATTTCCATCAGTTGACTTAACCTTTCTTGTTTTGTGCCTCTTTCTAACATATTGGTAATTTCTACTACACACAGAATGGGTACCATAAATTCTAATGGTAGCACCACTTCTTGTCCATACACCAATATTAATGGTGTCTATCCTTTAAACTTCTTGCATGTGGTCTTGTATTCTCATAGTACTCCTAGTATTTTCAAGTTCTAGTCATCCATATTAACATTGCATATCTTAGTCAAAGAATTTTCTAAAATATTATTGAAAGCTTCTACTTTTCGATTTCCTTGAGGATGATATGGTGTACTCTTTCGGTGATAGACTTAAAATTCCTTAGTCATATCCTTGATGGTACTATTAATAAAATGAGTGCCTTGGTCACTCATCAAAATCCCAGGACATCCAAATATGGTAATCACTTGCTCAAATATGAAGTTTGTTGTTTTTTCTACGTTGCAATCTTTGACTGGTGTTGCTTCTACCCATCCGATTAAGTATTCGGTCAAAATAATGATATATATGTCTCCTGAAATTATTTATAGTTGATTAATATGTCCGACAAAATCTATTTCCCATTTTTAAAATACCTGTAGAATTAGTTATAGTATTAGGGGCATCTCATCCCTCCTGTTGGATTTTTCAACCCTCTGATAGACATCACAGTTCTGGAAATATTCCTTGGCATCTTTATGAACTGTTGGCTACCATAAACCTGCATGCAATACCTTCTATGTGGTAGCTTTTCCTACATAGTGGCCTCCATCTATACCTTTATGAGCTTCTAATAAAACCATGGGCCATTCATGTTCTAATACACACCTCAAAATGCTATATGCGTCAATCTTGTATAAATGACCCACAATGAGTTAATAGTTTGTAGCTTTGAATACCAGGTTTTTCTTCTTCGTAGTACTAAAATCCTATGTCTCAACTTCTGTACTTAAGTATTCAATGATATCAATGAAGTATTCATCAACTACCTATACTAAAAATAATTGTGCATCAGGGAAGTTGTCTTCCAACTTATTAGGTTCTTCTCCATTGGTTACCCTTGACAGGTGATCAAGTCCTACATTCATCTTCCCTGGTTTTACTATTACTTCAAAATCAAATTCTTGGAATAATAACAACCATATATAGATCCTCCCCCCCAACACTAGCTTGTTGACTAGATATTTGAGTGAAGAATGATTTGTGAACATTCTAAATTGTTTACCCAATAAATAATTCCTAAATTTCTGAAGAGCATATACCATGGCTAGGCATTCTCTTTCTGTGGTGTTGTAATTCTGCTAAGATTCTGACAAATTCCTTCTTGCAAAGGCTATACTATGGTCTAAGAACCCTACTCTTGACTGGGCCAGAATTGCTCCAAGTGTTATTTATGATGCATCTACATGCACATGAAATGTCTTTTCCCAATATGGAAAAACTATTATGGTTGTTGTCACCATATTTTCCTGTAGAGTGTCTAATCCTTGTTGACAATCCTCATTCCACTAAAATTTGGTGTCCTTATTTAACAACTTTTCCATCAGTGCAATAATTTGTGCATACCCCTTTATAAACTTCCTGTAGTAGCATGTATGTTCTAGTGTGGCTCTTAACTAGCGTACTGACTTTGGTGGTGGTAAATTCATAATGAATGCAATCCTAGCAGGGTCAACTAGTAAGCCCTATTTCCAAACTATATGTCCCAACAATATCCCAAAAGGTGTACCAAAAATGCATTTCTTGATGTTTAATGATATTTGACATTTCCTACATCTTTCCAACATTAGTATTAAAGCTTCTACATGGTATTTCAAAATACTATACACAGTCCAATCATCCATATATACTTCTAGAAACTGATGTATGATTTCCTTAAAAATATCTATGAATACCATTGAAAAGATAGTTGGTGCATTCTTCAATCCAAATGGAATGACTGTATATTGGTAGGATTCCCATTCTGTAGCAAAAGTAGTCTTATAACTGTCCTCTAGAGCTATTTTTATCTAATGGTAACCTGAGAATCCATCTATGAATGAATATTCTTTCCGACCACCCACATTATCCAAGACCTCATCTGTAAAAGGGATAGAGAAAGGGTCATGTAAGAAAGCATAATTGAGTTTCCTCAAATATACACAAATCCTTATCCCCCATTTCTTCTTTTCCTTGACTACCATGGGACTAATCCATTTAGATTCCTCTACTGGTTCTATAATTCCATCTTCCAACATTCAGTCAATTTCTAGTTATACACTGGATTCATCCTATAAGGTATCTGTCTGACATGTCTATCCTCAGGTTTGAGGGGTATATTCATCTCACCTATATCCCCTACTATGCCTTTCATCTATGTAAAGGTTGTTGGAAATAAGTCACTATATTGATGCAATAACTCTATTATCCTTTCTCATGTTTTCTCATCCTATTAGTCTCCAATACTTGCCATTTTAGGATTGTCGTTCGTCCCAATGTTGACTTTCTTGACTTTGATAGGTGCAACAATTTCCTCTAGCTCCAAATATGGACCTTCCACCTCTCTCTCTTCTTCAATATCTGTGATATGAATGTTGTGTGGATCATATTCATCTGGTGCTTCCTCTTCGACATGATAACATGAGAGTAACTCTTTTATTGTCTGTTTTTTATGTTGTTGATATTATTTTATGATTTCAACCTATGGTTCATCAAAACATACCACTCCCCTTATCAACTTCAACGTTGAATAAATGTTGGGGTTCTCATGCTCGAATGAGAAGGTTACTACAAAATTCTACTGCAATCCTGTCCATTTTGTAGTGCCTCTACACATCTCCTGGTCTATGTACCAGTTCCCTGGGATCCCTTCCAATGTATGAATAAAGTGATGAGGCCATTCCTCTGGTGGTGTCATCCTCCATTGTGTTCTTCATTTCTCCAAGTGTTCAACCAGTGTTCCTTTCCCATCATACTTCTGAACTATAGTTCTCCCCTATTCTACACCAAATCTAATGCATATTAGCTGTTTACAATGATACTAGTCCTGAATTGTTTCTTTGTCTGCACCCCACCATCTTGCATGTGTTTCCTTGAGTGTAATATCCAAGGATAAAAACCTATGTTTTTCCAACACTTCATCCTCATATTTTGTCAAGAATGCATCTAAGTCGTTCAACCCATCAAAACTGGGAGGTTGTCTTATCTCTGTACCAAGCCACCTTACTACGCAATCTATTCTTGCACACCTCCTTATGGAGAATTCATGTAGTCTATGCTGCCAATTCTCCAAACCTGTGTATGAGTCCAAAGCACATGATGTAATTCTTATCCAAATGAGTACCCCATATGTATTTGGGTTGAAATAATCCTCTTCTCACGCAGTGGTTATGTACAATTTGTTTATTTCTTTCAAGTCCAAACAAGTTGCCTCTACAAAATTTTCTCCTTCTGAAGGATCCAATGGTGCAATAACTCTATATTCCCCTGATTCAAAATTCATTTTCCTTGTCTTCAGGTTCATCACAGCTTGATTATCAAATTCCCAATACAATCCAAGTAATTTTTGGTAAGCTGTTGTGTGATCTACTATCTCTATCACTTCAAATTCTACCATAGTGCACACTACATCAATATCTATTGTCACACCTTTAAGCCTTCCAAATGGTAACACTTTGTGTTGATTTTCTAGTTTCAACTAGACATGTGAGTAGCCTAATGTGGGTTCTCCCATACACTTTCATGTCTTCTTAGGAGAGACATTTACTTCAGAGCCTAAATCTAGTATAATATCTCCCATGTTGAAATCCCCAATGTTGGCATTTAGCCTGAATTCTCTGCCTGTCCTTGTTTTTGTATGGAGATGATTGACCATTTTCCTCTCTAACTTACCTTATAAGTTTGTGTTTCATATTTCTAGCATATTTTGTAAGACCTTAACATATGGTGGATCATTTAATAAATTAACATAGGATTGCAAACTTTTTTGTATGGTACTTACTTGATCTAAAGGTGGTCCTGTACTGATATGGTCCATTGAATATGGCATATCATACATTGGTGGTCTTGCGTTTTCTACAAAACTGATGTAGATGCAACATTCTTCTTATGAAGTTCATGCCTGACCTTCTTAAATGTTTCATTTACTTCCCCCATGTCAAATTGCTTCTGTGGCTCATTATTCTTCTTGACCCATTGGTGTTTAGATGGATATTTTTTTTCTACATTAGATCCTATCTTGACTCCTCCTCGAGTGACTATATATATGTTTTTACGATCATCCCTAGCTTTTGTAGAAATCCACTAGACATTTTAGTTGTTTTGGTTCCTTTTTTCCTAGATCTTTCCCAAGAGTGTTGGGAAATATTTTGTGTCATGGTATGTTGCACAATAGTAAATACATGTCACTGGTAGAAGTGGAAAACATATTGCATAATGTCTTGGTTTTTGGAAGTTCTGGAAAATACTGGTCCTTTTCCTTGTCCAAATCCTCCTTTGCCTCATCCTCCACCTTTGTATCCACCTTGATCTCCTCACGGTGTGTTGTATTTGGGTACCTGGTTATACTGCGCGGGGGGTGGTAGCACCTGGCTGAAATGAGGTGCAAATATCCATTTCATCATTTCTCCTTGCAACCTGTAAGTGTCTGAAGTTATTTCTCTCATCAGTTCTGGCGTTCTAAAATCCTTATCATCATGACCTACCGATTTGTAAAAAATGCAATATGAAGTTTTTGGTACTGTCTTATGATTTTGCATCATTGGACAATGATATGGATCATTCTCGCGTGTCTTACATATCTCACACCATGATCCTCCTATTGGAAAGGGGTTCGACACCCCTGTTTCCAAGTACTGCATAAAAGTTGGACATTCGTTCTTGTAATGCCCTTCTGTCCTGCATAGTGTACACCAAACAAATTCTCTTTTCTCTTTTCCCTCATTCTGGTTTAGTTGAAATGTTAGATTATTCAAATCCTCCTTCATCTTTATTGATGGATTTTTCTACTGATACTGGTTCTCTTCCAGTTGTAGTGCTTCTTGCAGATCCTTTGCCTAAGTTTGGAACTTATGTTTTCTCAAAGGATACTTCAAGTGTGGTAACAGTGAGTTCAGAAATAAGTGACTATGTTGCATGCCAGTAATTTCATATTTCAACTTACCTTTCAGACGTTTGAACCTATGATCAATCTCCGAAATAAACTCACCTGGTTACTTCCTGATTTCAATCATTTCATTCATGTACTGGTCTTCTGATCTTGGCTTCTGAAACTCATTTACCAATAGTTTTTTCATGTTTGTGATAATCTTTGGAACTCCCTGTGGACTGTTTACATCCAGGATCATGTACCGGTTCAACATGCGGTATCTTAGTGTGATATCTAACTGCAAGATATTTGTATCCTCATCTATGATCTTCTCTGCTTCCTAGGTCTTCTCATAGATGAATAAATGCTTTTCAGGTTCCTTCGATGCCTCTCCCAGAAATTTTTGTAATTTGATCATGGGATCTTGTCTTGCCATTTTGAACTGTGTTGAACTACTAGATCCATGCAGTGTATATAATTGACTGTCACTTCCTAAAATTTCTTCCCCAGTTTATTTTCCTTGATTGGACCCTTGTCCTATTGCACTTTTTCAAATAAATTTCGGTCTTCTAAACCCGGGGTTCTTTAGGGTGTATTAGTCAGACATGGGGTTGTAGGTTCCACACCGACGGTGATATGGACTAGAGTTATGCCTTTTTTTCCTAACCCTGGACCTATTTTTTTTCTTTCATATGTTGCACACATGATTTCCTCAATCTGCTCCATATTCTGAAGATCCTCTACCTCTTCTTCATTTCTCACCAAGCGCTCTTTCTCGGATATGGCCCTCTTCTTTTTATTAATATTATATTGATAAGGTCTTCCATTGTGCATCTTCCCATATTTTTCCATTATCTGATTTATATGTTCCTCTTCCATCATTATTGGGTCCATGCCCTCCTTATTCTTTCCCTTATTCATCTCCCTGTCCATATCTCAACCTCCTGTCAGTGCTTCCCCCCTTCCCCCATGCGCACAGGGAAGTTTAGTTGTCATATTCCATGGTCATCACACCTTTGTCAAACAATAAAATCTTGATTGAAGTATACAATGATCCGATGCACCTACCTCTGGGTCCCTTTGGGAAATCCTACTCTCCAACGGTGTAGGAATTCACGGTATCTACTGCAATTTTGGTGATAAACCCTTTAACAATATTGTCTAACCATAAATCTAATGCACGTGTGAATTTGTTATCAACTTGTTTTCACTGCATGATCTTCAAAGGATTCCACTCTAGTTTTTTGATCCGATTTGTAGGGTGGTTGTCCTTCAACCTTAATAAACAATCCTGCAATAGATGTGGTAAATCACAGAAAATTACCTCATGCAAGTCACTAATGTATTTGTCGAGATATTTCTATGGTGTCAATTTAGGGTTTATGTTTCCCTTCTTTGAAAACTCAATTTCCTTTGTTCTCAAACATCTTTCAATCTCTTCATTTGTTGGATTCCATGGAATGAACATTCCCCTTTATACTTTCATCCTCCGTGATTTTCTTCCACAAATCTCGTCCACTCAATCTTGTGCGGTTCCAATTAGAAAAGAAACCATTTTTTGGTTTACTTGGGCTGACCAATGTTCTGGTCTTAAATAGGTTTCCAACAAAACCATAAAAAAATATTGGCCCTCCTGGTAAACCAAAAGGAAACGTTGTGCACAGGATGCACAACATAGTCTCACCGGAGATGTATTTTATGGGGGACTGCAATAATCAGGTGTTTGCAGTCTAGGAATGAGTGGGGGTTGTGCTTTGATTATTTTCCTCATACGCCATCATCATTAATCATTCATCTACGTCTATGATTCATTCATCTTTAAACCTATGCATGCATGCTGCTATAACTAGTTTTAATCATTCATTCTTGAGTTAATGATTTAGAAAATAGCAAAATAATTCATTAAAAATCACATTGGGAACTATTTTTTTACTGTGGTTCACCCTCTCCTGGGGATACACCCACAAATATCTAGCTTCTTTGCTATTTTGTCTATTCTACTACAAAATCTGCATTGCATGCATTGAACCTTTAATATTACAATAAACATGAGAGTAAGTACCCTCTAGGAGGCGAGCTAGATCACACCGGGCTCCTCAGCCCGTGACTTAACCCTCAAAGACTATCTTATTCTACTATGAAATTAGACCTCCTAGGTCGTTATTTATACTACTCTACTGACTTATAGCCATTGCAATCTTTGTCAAAAATCCTAACCCTAGCATAGTTAGGCATGTCTGCATGCATGCCACATTGATTTTCCTCCTGCATGCTACTTTTCCTTCTTTTTCTCCATGCTGCTTTTCTTCCTCCTAATACGTGCACTTCAAAAATAGATCTTTTCCTCAAAATTAGGTATGTGACCAAAATAGATCCTTCTTCCCAAAATAGGTCCGTGCCAACATTTAGAAACACAATTTCCAAGTCATTGAAATTCTTAAAGGAGGTTCCTTATAATTCAATATAAAATTTGGCATCACTTTTGGTTAGGGATCTCTGGAAAAGACATAACCTCACACTATCATCCATCAAGGAATTGGATGAGCACCACATGTGATATGTCATGATGTGCATGGAGGGGTCTTCTCCTAGATTTCCATCAAATTTGGGAATTTTTTATGGTACCTTTGTAGGAATAACCGGCCATGATGTGTTGTGGGAAATAGGGTCATTTTTCAAATGTGACAAATTAGGTAAGTCTAACATTGCGAGGAAAGGAAATGACGTATGAAAAAATGAATATTGGGAACGAGATGAAGTATCTTCTTTCCTAGATGAACCTTGTTTTCACCCTACATTTGTACTACCAGAAGGTTGAGATGTTACAAAAGATTAAGTGTCCCCAAGGATGCTGGAACTCTTGGGAGCGTGACTGCACCCAGCACCAAATATGCCCCCAAGGGGATTTCCACTAGGGGTAGGTGTAGGTACTAAAGGAAACATGTTTCCAAAATTAGTCCTAGGGAAGACCCCCCAGAATCGAAGGAATTAATAAAGGGAAAACCTCCCCACTATGAAACTTTTCCCCCAAGGGACGTGCCCCCGGGGAAAGGTGTGCTAACCCATGGGATGTTGAACCTTCCTGACATGTTTCTATCCCTAGCCTGACTAGGGACAACCTAAAAACAAATAGGAGTATTCCATACAAAAGGTATACCAACCCTTGATGATTCCCAACCACTCATAGGAATGATGGAGGTGGAAGGATATCCACCCCCATGCTGAAACAAAGGCTCACCTCCCAACAAAAGAAGATCCAAATGTGGCAATCAAAATGGATGGGATGGATGTAGGAACTCTAAGTAGACTAACATATGTAAATGAAGACACAACGAGTGTCCTCTGGATTGAGGGAACCGTAGAAAAAGGCATCGACAATGTAGGTCCAATGGTGCTCAGGAAAGAAAATGTAGACATCGCATGTATGCCCCCAATCCCACTTATGGCTGGGATGGATGGCTCAACAACACTGGAAAAATCACTTGGTCTTGACATGGCATCAAGATCAATAAATAAAGAAAAAGGTTCACTAGAATGTTTCCTTACCTAGATAATTAGGGGGGACACAAGATTGATCAAAGGAAGGTTAAAGTTTGGTGGAGGAATTTCGTCGACCACTTCCACTTCAACCAAACTAGTCTCCTCAAACCAAAGATGAGACTCTTCAAATTCCTTGTCACCTATCTCACACCACTTGAGAGGTGGTTGTACCTCTATGATTGGCTCTAGTCCTCGTAATCGATGGGACCAATGCAGTAATTCAACCATGCTGAAAATGATATTTGTAAATCAAACAAAATTCAACCTAAGGTTGTTCTATACTTGGAATCAAAGAGAACACCTCTATTAAATATAGTACAAAAATAAGCAAACCAATGGCTAAGGGGGTCTTCGAAAACCAACCCTTTGGGGGAGATGAAGTCTCCACAAGATTTTCTAGAAAAGGTATGAGTAGTTATTATGATCTATTCAAAACGGCCCTGAATGATGCAAGCACCCTTTATTAAGGTGGTAACCCTCTGGGGGATTTCAAACCCCCCATAGGGTTCCCACAGAGGCATACCCTTAGGGTTAATTATTTCAAATTCCCTAGAGGGTTACCCCGAGTCAAAGGCATTACCTCACATAGAGGCACGACACCAATGAAACCCCCTTATACTTAGTAGTCGAAACAATACCACAGACACAAAAACAAGTAGAGATGGGTAATCTCCCTATAAATTGACCAAATGCGACCTCGTGCTTAAATATTGTGTTAGAGGATATTCCCAACACACTGGTTGGAAAAATGGATTTTACACTCATTAATGAATTCTATGTTTCATTTTGGTGGCCTTGGAGAGTTTATTCTCCAATCCTATTCCAAGGCCTTAAGCCTATCTAATGTTGGTTCACTAAGAAAGAAACGTGTCTAATATATTTTAGATTATTCAATTATTTTTATGGTTGTTTCTTATGGCAAAGGGAAATGAATGAAACCTTTATGGTGTTTATGACACTTGACCCAACCAAGCAATGAAAAGATGACTATGCAATTTGTGTACTTCAATGAATTCTAGCTAGGGGAGGGAAAGAGGTTTTTTCCTTTTCTTTGTAATTTTCATAATGCAATCCTCAAACACCAATGAACCATACACACGATTCAAATCCAAAATTCTTAAAAGAATTCAAATCAAACACTTCACCAATGGACTTTTGTTTTAATTCTTCAAATCTTGTATGCATGCAATTTTTTATATTTTTTTCCAAATTTAATGAAAAATATTTTTAATCTAATAAAGAACATAATATACAATTGGAAAACCAACACATAAGTAACCAAAGGGGATCTCAACCCAAAACTCACCTAAAAGAATGGATCCACTAATGAAAAATAATCACAAGAGGAAAAAGAAAATGCAATCAATATCAAACACTACCATATATGTTCATATTTCTCTGGTTAACATCCCAACTTCAACGGATCACTAAACAGTAAACAAAATCAAACAAGAAATCCAAACAAGCTTCACAAACACACTCAAAAGAGAAATTGAAGGAAATCTGCATGACAACAAAACTCAATTAGAGGCAATATCTTAACAACATAGATCAATCAGATACCTCTAGGATCAGACAAGGAATATGTAATATCAAAATACTGATAACTCTGCAATTTTCCTTGTTTACATGGATCGTCGCGAGTCACATGTATAGAAGCAAGCGATGCATCATGTGAAAACAATATTTCAATAAGCAATGAATACAAAAAAAAAAAATTCTAAAAAGAAAGATCTATCTCAGATCTGAGATATCTAAACTATGATAGAGAAACAATGAAGACAAAAACTAAATCACAAATAGAAAACAAAGGTTAATTGGAAAGGGATTATAAACTAGATAAGAATCAAATATTCTTCCCCAGTGGATTCGTCATTTATGTTACAGAGAAATATCACCAGTGTGGTAAGTTAGATCTCCCTAGGATCTTCCCATTGATCATAGAAATACAATGGGGATATACTTCTAATGGTTTTCCAAGATCTAAACAAGAAATTCCTTTTTATACCAAGAGGGGAGATAATGGAATATCTTGCTACTAAAGGTTGTGCTTGTATGTCCTGGTTGTTGCAGAGCTTGAGTTCTAGCTCCAGTTTTTGCAACCTAATTCCTACACACAAGAAACAAAAAAACATCAATATATTTCTTCCCATAGTGTTAGAAACTACTAATCCAATTTATATATATTATGATCTATTGATTACATGACCATATCAAAGCATTTTCAAATCATATACAAACATATTTAGGGGAAAAACAATGATATATTAATTAAAATGCAAGAAACACATCAATCATAATGTTAGTACTAGATCTGATCCAATCATTTGTGTTCACCCTGAGCAATATTACATGGTCAAATATGAATAATCAGAGGATGAATATAAAATTACAAAGATCAGGGATTAAAAATGGTAAACATATGATCAAGCACCACCCCCCCTAAAAGGAATAATCATAAAAATATGCCTTAAGGGCCCACAAATTAAATTTAGTAACCTAGGCGCTTATCCGGAGCACAAAGAAGTTAAGCATGCTTTAAATATACTCAGGTCCCTTCAAAACATGGGTTTCATGTTAATACCAAGGATTAAAGAGAAATAACTAACCAAGATGTGGGGGATCGATCATCTAATGAAAATAAGAGAGCCTAATCTACGATTGAGTAGGCATGTCACATGGGAAACATGCATGGGAGATATCGCACAATTTGGGTGCGATGGTGGTTTTGAGAGCCACGTGTTGAAGAATGGATGGTGTCGTATGGTGTTGATATAAAAAAAATGATTCCCCAGGGTCCTAAAAGTGGTATTCTGGTCCCGCTATGTTTCATATCCCCCAACTCAATGCATTTTCATTTGCCACTCAACGCCACCTGGAACCTACATGGAAATCCACCTAGGCACTAGAGAAATCAAAGGCATTCAGATAGGTCAACAATGCATAATTTTAAACTTGTCAAATACCACCACCTGTATGAGGAGGACCCCACTAAGACTCTGGTTGTCATGCCTAATGCAGACACACATAGGACGATTCCTAGAGGACACTTTAGAAATGACATGAACCAATTCAAAGTTGCCACATATCCATGGGCCTGTGATGATGTCAACAAATTTTTCTCCTATTCTCCTAGTTTTTTTAAATGACAAAACCTTTGGGAAAGTGAGGCAAGGATGAACAAAGGCATGAGGGAAATATCTCATGCATGTGGTGGATACCCTGACAACCTGACAAGTCATTTAGAGATTGTACAACACATAACAAGATGGTTTTTCTCATATCTCCACACCATCAAAAATCATCATACCATCACCTGCAATTAATAGAATGTAGTAATCATTGGCTTAATGTGCACAACCATGCATGCCCCACATATCAACATATCAGTCTAGGTGTGACCAATCAACTCATCCCGTCAACTATCTCTCAAATAACATGTCATATTTTTATAAGAATAAATTTTTGAAAGAGGAATGAACCAATCCACAAGCCATTAAACCTCTAAAATCTAGTTTCTCAGATTTGAAGAACCTTCGATGATGACCCACCTGCATAAGATCTCCCCACAAGAGAAGATAATTAGCCATTGTGGTTACAAATGTCAGGAGAGTATGTTCTTCTAGTCATGAAGAGGAGAATTTCCTTCTCTAGTATCATTAGTTCTTATCTAAAATATGAAGGACATTCAGGAATATACCCTAAATTGCAATGGACAATCTGATCAGTACACTGAATAAGCTTGAAGTAGAGGATTCAAGGGATTGGCCAATTGTGTCCTATGTTTTTGGGTTTCATCACTTGGAAGAAAATGTTTATCCCATCATCTCGGTAGATGAGGTAAAAGGTTCATGATGAAATAATGGGAATTCATTGAGCCACTCAGAATAATTCAAATAAAGGCTCAATTGGACAAGAATAACACACCCAACAACAATATTAACATTGCCTATCTAGAGGTAAAAAACAGTTTCTTCCCAACAAAATTAGGTAAAATCAGATAGAAAACTGGGAACGGTTAGAATACCAAATATGGTATCAAGATTATGACATGAAACTTTCAATTTTAAAGAAGTAATATTGGTCCAAAGGAGTGGTTCCCTCTTAAATAGGAGCATCTATAAATATACATGAATATCTTTGGGGAATTTAAGAATATCTTATACCCAGAATTGTTTGATCAAGACCCCCTCATAGATAGACGGACTTTTAAGGTTGCAGACTTTAAGATATTCATCCCCTTCATTATGTTTCAGTCTGTACTTATTTTGTGCATGTTTTCCTGTAAATCCACCATCTCATTTTCGACTTCTTGTATTTGATTTCCATTAATAAAATATTGACCAACAAATTTTATGACATGTTCAATGTAATTGCGTGTTGTATAGATTATGATACTAAAGTAATTTCGCATGAATGTATGAACACTTATCAATTTTTCATGTGTTTTAGGATATGCAGAGGGTACCACCATGGATTTAAATGTATGGAAATTTTTATTGTTTGATTCATGATTTAATGATCTGATACAAGTGTTATAAGTGTTAAATTCTTAATTTCTTAGCACATTGTTCTTTCCATAAACTGCGAGATTCACCTTAAAGTTGCCTCACATGTTTATCGTGTATTTATTCTAAATCCATCACTCACCACTCTTAAAATCAAATTGTCTGTAGCACTCATGGAGAAATGCCTCTTGAGGACAAATTTTTTGATATCGGTTCTAAAATTGTTTGAGGGTCGAGAGTTCTATGAGAGAGAGAGAGAGAGAGAGAGAGAGAGAGAGAGAGAGAGAGAGAGAGAGAGAATTACCAACAATTTTGCATATTTTCTATTGTTACAAGCATGGATTTAAGGATCATTTTGGGTCTTATCTCTCAGGATGTCTCGACATTATTCCATAAAAACATGGAACATCTCGAGGTAAAACATCTGAAATGGCATTGTTTTCGAGGAATGGAAGTTGAAATCATTTTTCCTTGGGGATATGACAAATTATGATATCTATACTCGAGGGTGAATGATTTTCTAACCCCTGGTTGTTGATAGTTTCACCTTGCGACTCCACAAAAAGAAGATCAGACGTCTAACATAAGACATACTAGAAGAAACCTAGATCTTGAGCACACTCTAGTATTCTCAGATCCAAATAATCTTGTGACCTGGGGAAATCTCTAAGAACATCAAATATCTTCATACTCAGGTAACCCTAATTTGTAAAATTCTCCTTTTATTGTTCGTGTAGGTAGTGAATCTCTCGAGTTAATTGATATACCTGCTGACTCTAACTCTTCTACTGAGCTACCTTAAAAACCATTAACAGATATGCATACTTTTCCCCTAGGATTTTTTCAATAATTAAGCTCTTCCTTCAAGCCATTCCTAAAAAAACATGTTAACCCTGCATCTGTTGAAACCCATAACCACATCCTACTTAACCTTATGGCTAATTTAGGAGGAGGAAGATCTAGGGGAAATAAACCTCCCCCACCACCTTTAAACCCTTGGGTCATGGATAGATTTGGCCCACTGAATCTTCTTGCAAATGTTCATGACCTCCCATAAAATTACTTGAATTTGTTACCCAAGTACAATGGTGATCCATCTCTATCTATCGAAGAACACCTAGCAACTTTCCAATATTTCACTAACTTGTTCGTGGAGAATGATGACATCTTCATGAGGTTGTTTGTTCAAACCCTAGACAGAGGTGTTTTTAAATGGTTTAGGGAACTTTCTACATCCTCTATTGATAGATAATAGGATCTCGAGTCTGTATGTATGAAGCAATGACGAAAAAATAGGGACAACTTATATTACCTAATTGAGTTTGGCTCCCTCAAGAAGAAATAAAATGACTCTGTTGTTGCTTTCAATAGAAGGTTTAACAAGATTTACAGCAAGATTCCTAGATACATAAAGCCTTTGCAGTAAGCAACCAAGCTCACATATGCTGAGGATTTTGATGCAAACTTTGACATGGTATTAAGATAAAGAAGAGATCCTAGTATGATAATAATTCAAGATGATGCAATAGATATTGAAAGGAATATGATTGCATATCAAGCAAAGAAAAATAAAATTAAAGAATACTGTGGTCCTTCTGATCCAGACAAAGATTACCATGAAGCTCGAATGGATGAGATGTCTAGACTAATAAGGAATTTGTAAAATAATATGTCTATATTTGAGATGGATATTGGTAATGCCAATAAATTTCCTCAAGAAGTAGGGGTGAGGAACCCTAACCAGTTTAGAATGCCTTTCAATGCTTAACTAATGAGTATACAAAAATAAAATAAGGAAAAAACTATTGAGCCTTATGTGAGAGCTAACAATGAAAATAACATGGTGGAGGAAGAAACATATTAAGGATATGATGATAACATAGAAGAAATGAACTTGTGGCAAGAGTAAAACAATTCCATGCATCTAAATCAAGATGATTATGAAGATTCCCTCAACACCAAGAAGCAAACCCCTAAAAATGAATCTAAAAAAGAAATATTGTCCTATGTTCAGTATAGGATGTTTGTTGATGCACTGTAGGATTAGATGCACAAGAAGTATGATCTCAGACCTAGGAAGAAAGCAGCCAACCACAATAACCAACCTCAACCTAACAAGCTTATCCCAAGTCTTTCTATGGGTAAATTCAAATAACTAAAAAATATTATCAAGACTAGAGAAGGTGGTGAGACTTCAAAGAAAAATAAAGAAGTAAAGGAATTTGAGGAATCAATTCCTCCCTTTAGCATTGATAAATAAATTTCCAAAATCAAGATCCTTGTCCCATTGGAAGATCTTGGTAAAAATCCATCATATCACAAATAGATTGAGAATGTCATACAAGGAAAAAACCTAGCAAGTCCTCTTGATACGATGAATCTGCAAGATGAGTCTGCCACTATATTTTTTGGCCTTTGCATAGATGACAATGAAGAGTTTGTTGCACCTTTATATGTGACCTTAAACAACCATGACAAGATGTTGCAAAATTTCATGCTGCACTTTGGAGCATCCCATAATCTCATGCCAAAGGTGGTAATGGAGAAGTTAGGGCTATAAATAACTATTCCCTACCATGACCTTTATTCTTTTGATTCCAAAAAGGTGAAATGTGATGAGTTTATTAAAGACATGGTAGTCACATTGGCTCAAATACCTGTCAAGAGAATTATGATGGATGTGGTGGTGCCTGATGTGCCTACAAACTATGGTATGCTACTATCAAGAACATGGGCCAAAAATATGGGTGGTACAATGAAGATGGGAATGACTTATGATACTATCCCAGATTTTTGAGGAGAAAATAGTATATTATACAAATAAATAAAGTTTTCCTATGTGGTATGTGATCAAAAAAATTATGTAAATCACACCATATATGTTGTTGATGAAGACCTGGGCTGTTTCATCCTTAGATTCAATGAATAATGCAAAGAGGATTTGACTCTTGCAAACCATATGAGAAGTATTGCTCAAGAAACAAATGGTATAGGGGAAATATAATTTTATAGGGCATATGTAGAAGAACATGAAGATCTTAATGAAATAAAAAGGAGTATCAACCAATGAATTAAGTTTCAACAACTGACATACCAGATCAAGGTTATAATAGCTCAAGACAACAACATGTATAAAATAACTGAATTGGATGGTGATATTTTTGGGGATTCTATTAATGGGAAGTTCCTCAAGCATTTTCTGCAGTATTGAATACTGCAAATATTTCTTAACTTGTACATAAATAAATTGTTTTCCAATCCTATTATTTTTTTTTAATTTTACTTCATTCACCATATATTACACAATAGAGAAATTAGGGTTTTAAATTTAAGATGTTCAGCAATTTCGATTCACGTCTCAGATCAATTATTCAGATGCACATGGGATATTTTATTTTAATGCAGACTCCATAAGCCAACAAAATAATGCACTTGGTATACATTTCTTAGCAGACCAAAAGGCTATGTTATCCCCGTTGGATTCGATGTTAGTACTGGATTTGATCCATTCATTTGTGCGCACCCCAAGCAATATTACAAGGTCAAATATCAATAATTAGAGGTTGAAGAGAAACTTACAAAGCTCATGGATAAAAAATGGAAAAAATATTATCGAGTGCCACCCCCCAAAGGAATAACCATAAAACCTATCCCTAATGTTCCAAGGCTTAAATTTAGGTGGTTGGGTGCTTATCGAGAGCACAAAGGAGTTGAGTGCACTTTAAATAGACTTAGGCCCCTTAAAAGCATGGGTTTCATCATAACACCAAGGCTTAAAGATAAAGTGTTGAGTAGGATGTAGGGGCTCGATCATATAATGGAAATAAGAGAATCTAATATATGACTGAGGAGGCATGACGCATCGGAAATATGAACGAGAGATATTGTGCAATTGAGTCGCAATGGTGGTTTTGAAAGCCACATGTTGAAGAATGGATGGTGTCGCATGGTGGTGATACAAAAAATAAAACCAGTCCCTAGGGTCATGACAGTGGTATTGTGGTCCCGTTAGGTTTCATATCCACCAATTCAATACATTTTCATCCACCACTCAGTTCCACCTGGAACCTATGAGGAAATCTACCTAGACACCGGAGAAATTGAAGGGAGTTAGACACATCAACAATGCATAATTTTGAGCTCATCAAATACCACCACCTATATGAGGAGGACCCCACTAAGAATATGGTCACCATGCCTAATGAAAATACACATAGGCTGAGTTCCATAGGAAACTTCAAAACTGACATGGAATAATCAGAAGCTGCCACATATCCATGGGACCATGATGATGTCATCATGATGTCACCCAATTTTTCGCACATTCTCCCAGTTTTTTTAAATGAAAAAACCTTTGGAAAATTGAGGTAAGGATAAATAGAGGCATGAGAGAAATATCTCATGTAGGTGGTGGATACTCTAATGGCCTAACAAGTTAGTTAGATATTGTACAATGCATAACAAGATTGTTGGCCTCACGTCTCCACACCATCAACAATCTTCATACCATCACTTGCAACTGACATAAGGAAGTAATCATTGGATTAATGTTCACAACCATGCATGCCCCATATATCAATAGATCAAGCTAGGTGTGATCAATCACCTCATCCTATCAATTGTCTCTGCAAGCACGCATCAAAGTTTTATAAGAAGAAATATGTGAAATCAAAATGAAACAGTGCTTGAGCCATTAAACCTATGAAATATAGTTTCTGAGATGCCAAGAAACTCCGATGATGACTCACCTGCACAAGCTCTCCCTAGAAGAGAAGATAACCAACCATCGTAGTTACAAACATCGAGAGACTATGTTCTTGTTAAGACCTAAATAGTGGAACATTACCCCTTAATTGGGGCATATTATGTTATTGGACTAATCGGTAGGTGCGGACACTAATAGATCTCCCTAGATCCACCTAGATCTAGAACAAAACAGGACAGAACATGACTCTCTCCCTAAGTTACGACCATTGAATTAGCTAGCAAGGAGGAACAAGTGACATACCTTTGTATTGCTTCCTTAAGTCTCTGTTGCTCCCACTTCACTCCAATGCTCTTATGAGGTCAAGACCAAGACAACACAAACCAGCCAAAGTGAAGATAGAAAAATGTATTCAATCGTCAACTTATGCATATGATCAAGGAATTACACAATAAAGTAAGAATGACTTTATGGGAAAAGGACATGCCGATGTATCATATTAATTGAAAGTAGAAGATACAACTTGATTTCCTTGATGTCGCAAACTTCCTTTCAGTGAATCTTGGTTCCAACACACACACTCGCTCTGTACTTGCATGAAGAAGATCCAATTCCTCTTGATAGACCTACTAGAGTCTCCAAGCTTCTGTTCAAGCATGGTTCTTCACACAATTCCTTCACCAATTCTTCAATTAATCTTGCTTAACCTTTTCCATGAGAATCATTTCAATATATAGGATAGGATGAGATGGTTACATGGATGAGAATGATCCCATCAAATCAGAGAAGCCCGTAAAATGACAACCATACGAATGCCAACTCATTCTCTAGAAGATTCCCTTCTAGAACCCTCGAGACTTATTCTCTTTTCCATGCTTGAAAACAAGTTCGCACCCTGTGTATAGAGCAAACTGCGAGAAGTTCACACACTAGATGAAGGTGGCCTGTGAGAATGGGTCATTCTCGCATCCTAGGCTATACACAGCCTATGAACACACTTTGAAAATATGTTTTCTGGAAGGAGATAAATGCCACTTTTCTCAGGAGAAAGTTCTTGTTGGGAGCCTAAGTACACCATTGTTAATACATCACCAAGATGACCAAAATCATGTGTAACATATTACATTAGTAATGTTACTTTATTTATGTCGGCTTGATTCCATTAGCTGTAATTGTACCTCCTAGTATCCTATATATACCAAGGAGACATTTTCATTTGGAATCATCTTGTATTTCGACATTTATGTGGTGTATAAGGAGGTTTCCCCCTCAAAGAGGCTTATTACATTAATTTCTCTCTTTTTCAAGGCGTTGACTACTTACTCTAAGGTTTTTCTATTCTATATTGATATTTGGTTCTTAACATATGGTTTCAGAGCTCAAGGTCTTGGGGTTTTGCTGCTACATCTGAGACACCTTGAAATTTACGCTATAATTTTTTTTCTACAACATTTCATAAAACACCCCTTAGAGGATATTTATTAGATGGATCAAGGTACGCTGGGTTAAAATTTTAGCTCCAGAGGACTTATACTTTCAGAGATACAGTTTATGTAAGATAGGGTTATGGAATCATCCTAACTTGATTCATCGCAAAATTTTCGCTATAAAATTGTTTATGTTACGTTTCAGACTTTGAAATATACATAATATTCACATAAATTATTAAAGTATATGTGATAAAAAATTCATCTTCTGGGTCATCTTAAATTTGTAGATACACCCTGTGGAAGATAGGGCATATGACTAGTCCTATTGACTAGTCTCAAGAATGTGTTATGGGTAAAAAAATCATAAATTATTCCTAGAGTATCCAAATTGAGTGAGACCAGTTGCATTGGATAGTGGTCAGTTTGTAGTATTTCTGGTACAATTTTTCAGAATTTTGTATCAATTATTTTGTGCGGGGAATGCTATACAAGTGAGATCTGCTGGAAAGTCCAAAAATAAGCAAGTTGTGGGGAAGTTACCATAAATTCCACTTGGCACATCCAATTTTGATCAGACCTGTGGCATTGCAGAGAAGAAATATCAGAGAACTACAAAAAATAAAATTTAATACCCAGAAGGGCCAAAATTTTGGAGATACAACGGAAGAAATATTGTCTAGCAGAACCACCTCAAAATCAAGGTTTAAAAGTGATACTTTGCCAACATGCTACCAAAAAAGGGAACTTCTACACCAAATAAGACTCCAGAAATTCCTACTTGTACTCTTGATGAAGGTGAAGAAATGTGTAGGGATATAAATGATTTACAAAATAAGACACTGACAAAATATGAACTACAAAGGGATGATGGATGGTTTAAAAAGGGAGATCATGGAAGGATTGAAAATTTTCCTAATAGAGAAGACACTTGAAAGTGAAAATGTATCCCATGAAATTCATGATGAGGACACAAGGAAAATGAAGCAAGAATGGAGGAACTCCAACTTTGGGTTGAAGACCAACAACGTTTCTAAGATCGATATGAGGAAGTTTGATGGAAAGGGCCCAATCACATAGATACTTCACATGGAGCAATTATTTGATCTACATGATGTGCCACATACACAAAAGGTACAAATTGCTTCTTTATATATAGAACCCAATCAATTTGTGTGGTATTGATGTCTTTGTTCTCACAAATCACTCGTCGCTTGGACAATTTTCACAGAAGAAATGATAGCACACTATGAGGATACAAGGAGCAATACGTTTTTTAGCCAATTGATAAATCTCAAAAAAAAGGGTTCAGTTATAGAGCACATTTAGAACTTCCAAAGATTGAAGATAAAGGTAACAAATATTCCACATGATCACTTGATTGATGTATTCATAGGAACTTTAAGGGATAACATTCAACATGAGGTTCTCCTTTGGGAATCCAAATCATTGGAGAATGCATTTATGGTGGCAAGAAATGTTGAAAGTAGAAATATGGCTATGGAAACTAGAAGGACCACTCCTAACATCTATTGAGAGAATAATGCTCCTTCTTCTAAAACAACTCAACCTACAAGGTTGACACCTCAACAATTGGAGGAAATAAAATCAAAAGGTTTATGCTTTAATTGTGACAACAAGTACAGTAAGGGACATAAGTGTGGTGAGAAGAAATTATTTTACATAGATTGTGAAGAGGAAGAAGAACAAGAACCATCTCAAGATGAAAACGTAGAAGAAATTTATTCTGAAGAGTTGACTCCCATGATATCGTGTAATGCATTGGCTTGAATTAACACTCCTCAAACCCTCAATATTGAAGGATATATAAAAAAGAAAAAGGCAATAGTCCTAATTGACTCTGGTAGTACTCATAATTTCATTCTCTATAAATAAGCCAAAGCTCTCAATTGCTTTGTATATCCAACACCAGAGTTTCAAGTAATGATTGCATATGGAGGAACTATTAATTTCTCAGGAAAATGCAATAAGATCAATCTTACTATGGGGGAATATGTAATGAATATTCCAATGATTTATATACCCATGGGTGGTGCTGATGTTGTACTAGGAATCCAATGGTTACAATCATTAGGAACAATGGATTTTAATTTTCAAGAACTTTTCATGAAATTTTCATTGGAAGGAAAATAAATTGAGTTAAGAGGTATCACAGGGAAACCCGGTAAGGTGATAGTCTCTAATGGCATGGAAAAATTATTGAAAAAGGGGCATCAAGTTGTAATTGCACAACTATGCTCACTATATGTGCAACCATCTAAGCCATCTATTCCCCTAGATCTCCAATGGATCATTGATAACCATTCCAAAGTATTTGAAGATATTCCCAAAGGTCTTCCACCCACTCGAAATCATGATCATGATATTCACCTAATTCCTGGGAGTGTTCCTCCTAATATTAGGTCGTATAGATACCCTTATGCCCAGAAGAGTGAAATTGAGCGCATGGTTGAAGAAATGTTAGAGGCTGACATTATTAGACCTAGCCAAAGTTCTTACTCTAAACCGGTGGTAATGGTATTCAAGAAAGATGGCTCATGGCATATGTTTCCATATTATAGAGAGCTCAACAAGATCAGTATTAAAGATAAGTTTCCCATTCTCGTCATTTATGAATTGTTAGATGAACTACATGGAGCAATATATTTCACAAATTTGGATCTCCATTCAGGGTATCATTGGATTAGAATGAAGGAAGAAGATATCCCAAAAACAACATTCTCAACTCATGAAGGCCATTATAAATTTTTGGTCATGCCTTTTGGCCTTATAAATGCACCTTCCACATTCAAAGGGTTGATGAATTCCATTTTCAAGCCCTTCCTTCGAAAATTTGTGTTGGTATTTTTTGATGATATACTAATCTATAGGAAGTCTTGGGAGGATCATGTGTGACATGTTGACAAGGTACTACAACTACTAAAGGAGCAACAACTATATTCCAAACCGTCCAAATATTTCTTTGGGTTGAAGGAGGTAGAGTATTTGGGTCATATTGTATCTCATGAAGGTTTCAAGGTAGACCCTAACAAGATTAAGGCCATGGTGGACTGGTCGATTCCCAAAACATTGAATAATCTTAGGGGTTTTTTGGGTTTGACAGGTTACTACCACAAGTTTTTTCGTAACTATTTGACAATATCAACACCTTTAATGACACTAACTAAGAAGGATGCATTTTCATAGAATCCAGAGGCAACTAAAGATTTTGAACAACTTAAAGAGGTGATGTGCAAAGCTTCTATCTTGACCACACCAGACTTCACAAAAACCTTTATTGTGGAATGTGATGCCTCAGGAAATGGCATTGGTGTTGTCCTAATGCAAGAAGGAAGGCCACTAGCTTTTGAAAGTTGGCCACTCAAGGGAAATGAATTACACAAACCCATTTATGAGAAGGAAATGATGGCAATACTACATGCATTGAATAAATTGTGCCCTTACCTAATAGGTAGGAACTTCAAGGTCAAAACAGATCATGATAGTCTTAAATACTTGTTAGAACAAAGACTATCTTCAGAAGAACAACAAAAATGGGTGACCAAGATATTGGGTTATGATTTTGAAATCGTCTATAAAAAATGGAAGAAAAATGTTGTGGAAGATGCACTCTCAAGAAAGGATGAAGATGTTGAGGCATTTCTCTGTGCTATCTTGATCATCCAACCCGATTGTATAATAGAAGCAAGGGATGAATGGAAGAATGATGAAAACATGTGGACTCTCATTCAAAGGTTGCATCAGGATTCCAATGCATTAGATACATTTACATGGAAAAATGATTCACTATGGTACAAAGATTGCTTATATTTATGTAAGAACTCCCAAATAAATAAAAAAGGTACTATTATAATTTCACACCTCTCCGGTAGGAGGGCACTCAATATTTTTGAAAACCTACCATAGGGTCAAGAAGGATTTTTTTTTGGATGGCCTTAAAACTGATGTTCAAAGGTTTGTGGAAAAATGTTTTGTTTGCCAACAAAATAAGGTGGGAACAATTAACACCCCAGGTGTTTTACAACCATTAGCCATCCCAAGTCAACATTGGGAGGAGGCTTCCATGGATTTCATCACAGGGTTACCGAAGTATGAAGGAAAGAGTGTCATCATGGCGATTGTTGATAGAGTGACCAAGTACACACACTTTTGTGCACTCTCTTATCCCTTCAAATCCAGTACAGTTTCGACCACATTCATGGAGACAATTCAAAAGATACATGGAAGCCCAAATTTTATTGTAAGTGATAGAGATCCCATCTTCACTGGACATTTTTGGACATAATTATTTTCTTGTTTGGGTACTCAGTTGGCTCATAGCTCATCCTATCATCCTCAATCTGATAGACAAACCAAGATAGTGAACAAATGTCTGGAAGGATACCTTCATTGCTTTGTCTCTGATAAACAAACACAATGGTTCAAATGGTTACCCTTTGCAGAATGGTGGTATAACACTTCCTTTCATACTGGAACAAAAATGACACCATTTATGGAACTCTATGGATACCACCCTCCTTCCATTACTTCTTATCTAAAAGAAAAATCTAAGGTTCAAGCAGTGGAAGATCACATCGAGAATCAAAAACAAGTTCTCCAAATATTATAGGATAACCTGACCATGGCACAAAATCGCATGAATCAACAAGCAGATCAACATTGTAGTGAAAGAATTTTTGAAGTAGGGGATTGGGTATTTTTAATACTACAACCATACAAATAGATTTCCCTCAAGCAAGACAAGAAGGATAATAAATTATCACCAAATTACTATGGCCCTTATAAGGTGTTGCAAAAGATTGTTACTATGGCATACGGTTTTGGAGTTGCTTGCATCTTCACGAGTACACCTGGTTTTCCATGTTTCATGCTTAAAGAAGGTTATAGGTGACAAGATCTCAATTCAAACTGTATTTCTAGAACTTGACGAGGAAGGAAAAATCATATTGGAGCCTAAATCCATCACTGACTTAAGAATTCTCCAGCTGAGGAATAGATCCATTTCAGAGTATCTCATTAAATGGAGGAAACTATCGGTTGAAGATTCCACTTGGGAAGACAAGTCTTTTATACAGAAGCATATAGAGTTACTAAAGCATTGTGGACAACACTTGTATCAAGGGAAGGGGAATGTTAATGCCTAAATAGTGGAAAATTACCCCTTTATTGGAGCATATTACATTAGTAATGTTACTTTATCCATGTCGGCTTGGGTCCATTAGTTTTAATTGTACCTCCTAGTCTCCTATATATACAAATGAGACATTTTCATTTGAAATCATCTTGTATTTGGACATTTATGTGGTGTATAAGTAGGTTTCCCCCTCAAAGAGGCTTATTATCTGAATTTCTCTCTTTTTCAAGGCATTGAGTACTTATTCTGAGGTTTTTCTATGCTGTAGTGATATTTGGTTCTTAACAGTTCTTCTAGTCATGAAGAGGATCATGTCTTTCTCTGGTACCATTAGTTATTATATAAAATCTAGAGGACATTTGGGAATCTACCCTAAAGTGCAATGGTCAATCCAATTAGTGCACTAGAGAAGCTTGAAACATAGGATTCAAGGGATTGGCCAATTTCACCCTATGTTATTGGGTGTCTTCAGTGGGAAGTAAATGTTTATCCCATCATCTCGGCAGATGAGGTAAAAGTTTCATGATGCAATAATGGGAATTGATTGAGCCACACATAATAATTAAAACAAAGGCTCAATTGGGTGAGAAGAACACACCCAACAATAGTATCAGTAGGGCCTATCTGGAGGTAAAAATGGTTTCTTCTCGTAAAATTAGGTAAAATCGGATGGAAAACTAGGAACAATTTGAATATCATATATGGTATCAATATTGTGACAAGAAATTTTCAATTTTCAAGAAGCAGTATTGGTCTAAAGGAGAAATTTCGTCTCAAAAAGAAGCATTTATAAATCTACATGAAGAGCTCATTTTTCAGGTCCACGCTTTGGGGAATTTAAGAGTATCTTATACCCATAACTATTTAATCAAGATCCCCTCAGACACAAATAAAGTTTTAGGGATGCGGGATTTAAGAGATTCATCACATGCATTATGATTCAGTCTGTACTTATTTTGTGTATGTTTTCCTATAAAGCCACCATATTATTTTTGGGTTCTTGTATTTGATCGCCATTAATAAAATCTTGAGCAACAAGTTTTATGACATGTTTAGTGTAAATGCATGTTATATAGCTTATGACACTGAAGCAATTTCCTCTAAATGTATGACCACTTCTTGTCATTTTTTCATGTGTTTAATGATACGGAGAGGGTACCTCCATGGATTTAAATGCATGGAAATGTTTATTGTTTGATGCATGCTTTAATGATCTAATACAACTATTAGAACTACTAAATTATTAATTTCTCTACAGATTGTTATTTCCATAAACTGTGAGATTCACCTTAAAGATGACTCACATGTTTATCATGTATTTCTTTTAAATCCATCACCCACCACTCTTAAAATCAAATTGTTTTTATCACTCATGGACAAATGCCTCTTGAGGTTGAATGTTTTAATATCTGGTTTGGGATTGTTTGAGGGCCAAGAATTCTCTAAGAGGGAGAGAAAAACGTATCCACAATTTTGCATAATTTATATTGTTACAAGCATGGCTTTAACACTTGTTTTGGGTCAGATTAGATCCTAGGATGCCTCGACATCATTACATTAGCATCCTATAACATCTTGAGGGACAACACATCATACCTTTGGTGTGGATTCATTTCCCTCTCTCCCTGCTCCTTTCTCCTCCTCAACGCTTCAACCAATATAGGAAACCAGACTACAACTGATATAATTGGAGAAGTACCTCTGTATTTGGACAACATAACTCTATAAATTATTCTCCTACCTCATGCTCAAGACTTTCCTTCTTTATATAGATCCTTGGAAGAGGCTTGAGTTATCTTCTAGATATTATAGAGACCAATGGATACTTGAATCACTACTAAACATTGAAAAATTTGTGATGATATAATTGCAACGTTATGGACAAAATTGGCCATACTATCGCAAAATAGAGAAAATTTTGATTTTTTTTCTCCATACTGCCCGATATCATCGCACTTGCGATGTACTTTTCAAATCATTTCATTAGATATGACATTCAAAATATGTCTCTCTTGCGATGACATCAAATGTGCATCGCACTTGCGATAGTGTGGACATTAGGTTGTCTTCCCCCAACAATCACCCACTATTTGACAAAGTCAACAATGAATTGGTCAACAGTTGTCAAAATTGCGATTTTCTATCTATTGCACTTGCGACGACCTAGACACTACATTCCCCCCCCTAATGGAAACCCACTATTTGAAAAAGTCAACATTGACTTGGTCAAATGTTGTCAGAATTGCGACATTATAAAATATATAAATATGTTTCATTTTACGGATGTTGCGACAAGTTTTCTATAACAACGATGGTTCAAAAACGGTATAAGGTCTTCTTGGCGAACAAAAAATGGGTTTCTTTTTCATATGTTATAATAGAAAAATATAATAGATATTCTATTATACACCACTAAATTTTATAAGATAATTATGAGTATATGTCTGTGGGGAAGAATTTCAAAAAATATTAGAGGTGGGAAAAAAATTAAAGAGGGTGAAAAGGGTGATGGTAAATGTTATTACCCTTGCAAATTTTTTTCTACTAGACGTCCCGAAAGAGTTTTAATAGCAACAACTAAAAAACATTGTAGAAAATATGGGCACATGGATGGGGGATCAAATGAATATCGTCCCATGGTAATTGGTTATATATATATATATATATATATATATATATATATATATATATATATATATATATATATATATATATATATACACACACACACACACACATATTCATTATCTATTTTAATATTTATTGTATTATCAAACTTTTATATTGTTTGGGACAAATCAAGTGATCCAAGACTTATTCGGTCATCCCGATGAGGATCACGAAGACAGTAGTGATGGTATTTATGATGAACCTTTTCTTGAAAAGGTAAATAAACGACTTTATAAAGGGTCAAGAGAAAATCTTCTCTCCACTACATTGTTGCCGGTGAACTTACGAATCATTTTTCGAACACTTGTATGACACAAATCCTAAGGTATGTAATGTGTTTCATCACATATACATAAAGGTTGACTTTTTCCCCTTTTTTTTAGTGTTAATTAATATGTAAAATAAAAATGCAATATTTACAATCACTATTCTTTACATTAACTAGTTATTTTTTATGTTTTAGATTGTTAGGTGAATTTCTATTATGCTTGTCAAATATTTTACCTTGCACATATTGAAATTTACATGCCATTACGAAAGAAATTGGAATGGAGTATCAAAGTATAGATGCATGTCTTGATGATCATATTATATATTATGGACAATATGCATTGAAAAAAAATGACCAGTATGTGTTATCAGTAGATATCGAACCAATCAAGTAACAAAAATAATGCCTTGAAAGGTTCTCCGACATATTCCCTTAATTCTACGTTTACAGCATCTATTCAGGTGCCAAAGCATATCACAATTTATGGATTACCATGCATGAAAGAGAATTGAATATGGAGTTCTTCGAATTCCTGCATATGGTTATGCATTTAAGGAAAATGCTGCAAAATGGCCATAATTTACAGATGAACCTCATAATGTTAGTCTTTCATTGGCAACTGACAGTGTTAATCCATTTGGAGAGATTTGGTATGTTTACTCAGTGTGGACTATTTTTTTTATCAACAATAACATTCCTCCTTGGATGTCAATAAAGAGGGAGAACATAATGTTGACAATGATTGTTCCAGGTATTTGTTTACATTAATTTT
>ML776979.1:1056014-1091394 GCA_009831015.1 Picea engelmannii
GCTGCAACAAGTCAGGCCAAGGTATGTTACTGAAACGAATAGAGCAGAATGCATGGTGAGTTTGCTGAGATGGTGTTTGTATAGATGTAATGTCCTTAACCCAGAATAATTCTCGTTTTTATTGCTGGTAAATAATGGGGTCACGGGTGGTTCGTTTTTTTTTTGGTAATGGGAGTTTGGTTTTTCAGTGGAATTCGTTTTTTTTGGAGCATTGGGCAACCTTTTCACAGTAGGATTTGATTCGTTCTTTCAGTGGGCGATTAGTGTTAGTGGGTTGCGCTGTTGTACAATGGGCATTTTTTTTTCTTCTTTCCTTCCATGGGTTTCGTCTTGTTTTAGTGGGCGATTGTTGTGTTATGGGGATCTTCGTTTGTACGGGGGCGAATGTTTACAGTGGATGTTCGACTTATACCTGGCGTGTTCTTCCACTGGGATTCATTGTGCCGTGGGCAAATCTCGTGCTTGGGGCCCTTTTGCTGCGTTGACATACCCAAATTCCGCCTTCACGTCTCGACACCTTAATGCATCTGTTTTATTTATTTATTTATGAATTTATTTATTTATTTGTTTCTCTGCGTTAAATTCTCCATTTAATACTGGCGTTACATTCCTATGGGCCCATTATCCTTTTAAGACCGTGTTCATTATTGTCTACGAAATTAGGGTTTGCTATCACCGTTAATGAAGGCGTTTTATTACGGCTGTTGATGTCTGGTTTTAATATCCCCAAAATAAATCATGGCTCTATCGTCGTGGGTCATAGAGCTGGTCCTCCTCGTTAAAGTTTGTGTTTAACTGAGCCTGGCCATAATGTCATGACTGTATTCTAACTGTCCCAGAACTCTAAAACAAACCCGGTTCTAATGCTAGGGTCATTGGGTGTTTATCTTAGGTATGGATAATTCTTGTTTAACCTTATGGATCCTATGTTCTCGATTTCTGTCCTTCTTGCTTGCTGCTCCATAATCGGGTCCAATGTTGGCGGTTAATGTTAGGTTTATATTATTTCTTTAATTTTAGGCTTTACCTTATCATTTAATTCAAGTTGAACTTGCCGCGCAATGTTATGGTTCATTGTATGTTTAATTTCGGGTTATAAAAGCATGGGGACAAGGTGGAAATCCTGGCACGTTATCGACCTTCCCTTACTACCCAGCTCGTCGTGTTCATTTTCAGTTATCAGTTGGGGTTAATTGCCGCTTAACAACTCAATCACTACGTGACCTGCATATACCCTTTTATCAGTTTTGGTAACGCTGGCAGAGAACCTCTTTTACTGTCCAGCGCGTGCGTTTATTTCCCAATATCAGTTGGGGAGGGGGTGCAACCGGTTGCACAGACCCCGTGGAGCCTCTCGTGGGCTCACCTCCCCAGGGATCCTTTGCGCTACCAGTCTCCACGTTTCTCACCCACCGATCATCCTTCAACAGTAAAAGATATGTGTATGCGAGTCATGATCCATCCGTTGGCAACCCTAACCTGCCATATGACACGCCCTATCAAATTGCCGTGTAGTATTGTGTGGGGACAGCGTGGCGTAAGGTTGCCTGTTGTTAGGTTGTAATGGCATTTACGAATTGCAAACCTAAACGCTGTGGAAGGTCCAGCTAAAACAAAAAAAAACGTATCCTTTAAAGCTGTCTGCCACCGGATTATTAATGAGCAACCTTAACTCTCTATCTAAGCGTATAGTTTATTTATTTAGTCAATTGATTGCAGGTTTTCGTTCAAGAGCTGGCAACCGAGAGTGGCAGCCTGTAATCATTTGGCAGCACAGTAATTAATAATCAATCGCATAGTAAATCTTTTACTCAAAAAAAAATTCTCTAATTAAGAAAGGAGGGCAGCTGGCGAATCTACTTCTGTTATCTTGACTCGCTGTCCTCATTTGCCGTCTTCCATGACCACCCGCCGTCTTCTTTATGTCATAACGCGTTATCCTTACCAGAATTTAGTTGATCTTGTGTATTGTTATTTAAATGATAGCCTGTGTTTTATTGTTAACTACGTTTTAGCCAGGTCAAATATTGCCAGATTTTATCGCGATATTGTCTTCATAATAACGGACCTGCCCCCTTCTCTTTTAACTTGGATTAATATTTGTTAAATCCCCTTGTAGGAAATAACCCTAATTCCGGTCATACTTAGGTTGAAGTTTCGTTATTGAGAAATTTATAATTATTCACATGTGGCAATGGTTGGTTTACGAGTTACCTGGTCGTTGGGATATAAACCGAGGTAAATAGTGGTGTTGTTATTAAACTATGCTTTATGAAGTAATGGAATAATAGCTTAATTGCAAAGGAATATATGCTTAAATTGTGCTTTATGAAGTAATGGAATAATAGCTTAATTGCAAAGGAATATATGCTTAAATTGTTTAAATTGTCTCGGTAATTGCATTAGTAAGGTGGTCTTAATATATGCTTAACGGTCATGATGAGTACTAGATAAATGCAACAGTAATATTATAATTGAATTAGTTTAAATGCCATAGTTGCATGCAATAGTTATAATTGTATTGGAAGGATACTTTGGTAGAATAACAAGGATAAATTATCGTGTATTGGCAATAGTAATATTCTTACCTGAATGTCAATGTTGGTAAAATTAAAATGATAAGCAATAATGTAATTGCCATATTAATCTTTTAATTGAATGTTGATGTTATTAATTAATGTTATGGGGCAGAATTGCAAGGGTAAGTAATGACTAATTTCAATAGGAGTACTTGTGAAATGATAATGTGGGAAAATTGTGATGCCAATATTGTACAAATGGATTACTAGTGACCATGTTTAAATTGCATTGCTATTATATGGTAATAATGTTTAGACGACAACGTTAGTGTTTGCTTAGTTTTAATGTTATGACGACGTCGAAATTGCGACGTCATTATTGTTTAATGGAACCCTAATAATGATGTTAAATCGCACTGCTTTTATTTGTAAGGTCATTACTACATGAAGATGTCTGGGCAGGGAAGGCAGGATATTATGGGGGTTGAATTTATTGGTTGTACCTTAGGTTAAGGTCCCTTCGGTTAAGGATAAGTATTGGACCTATTGGGCTTGTTGATGTCTTCAGGGCTTAATAGTGGTCGGTCGATTGAGTCTTTCTGACTTGCGTCTCCCGTAGAGGTCGTGATGTCCTTGATCTGGTAGTACTTGGTGGGTTGTATTGCATAGTCGGTCCGTGTCGGGCAGGATATAGACTCCCCTTGCAGCTTAGTATGTATGTCGGTGAGTGATCTGGGGGAAGGAATCCAGAGCCGTATCAGTAGTCTCGGGTTGTTTAAAGGCACAGTTCCACTACTGCGACTCCACTGATGGATTCCTTCATTCTGTGACCGTACTGTGCCTAACCCCTGGTGTCTGTCTCTGCCTACAGCCGTTAGTTGCCCGCCTCCTGTTCGGGGCGTTTGCGTCTTGTTGTCGCTAGAATAGGTCGGGTCATCTTGATTGTGTTCGTCTTGCTTGCATCCTGCTGGTTCGAGTGTTGACATAGGGTCGAGGGGGTTGTTCCATCTACACACGCGCACACACTTAAAAAAAAAAAAAAATTCACAGGTTGACTGAGTAGATGTCCTCAGCTAGGAGGGTTGTTACAATTACTCATACACCCACTATATATATCGACCCATCTCATCCTCATTTCATTTTAATTTTCTCGGTCAAATTTTAAAGGAAACAACTATTAAAATACATTGTACTAGAGCTAGAGTACATGATGGAAACAATACTGACCTATGAATGGGGCCAATGTTGAAATTTTTTCAAAATGTTTGTGTATGCACCTAAATTTGACATGGATAGAATTTTCACATGCCTTGATGATATGGGAGGGTTTCAAGACTCAAATATCACTCACACACCTGCTCTTTATATTGATGTTCTATGTCATTCAAAACAAACATCATGCCAATTAGGCCCATGATTTTGGTCATGGAGAGAAGAAGGTGATATATTCAATTTCATATTTAAATAATGATTTCATACTAATATTAATATTTTTGGATCAAAAGAGTACTTAGATGAGAGAAAAATACAAAGACAAAAAATAACTTGAAGCTTGTCATGCGATGAATCAAGTACTTATTTTATCAACATAGTTATTGCGCCATGCCCTTGCAGTACTAGTAGATGCAGGGATGTACATCTCGGTCATATTTTAAAGGAAACAACTAAAATACATTCTATTGGGGCTAGATCGATACATGGTGGGTAACAGTAACCTGTGAATAGGGCCAACGTTGAAATTATTTCAAAATGTTTTTGTATACACTGGAATTTGACATGGATAGATTATTTCATGCCTTGATGATATGGAAGATTTTCCAGACTCAAATATTACTCACACAGCTACTCTATATATCGACCCATCTCGTCCTCATTTCATTTTAATTTTCTCAGTTTCATTTTAAAGGAAACAACTATTAGAATACATTGTACTAGGGCTATAATACATGATGGGTAACAATATTGACCTATGAATGGGGGAAACATTGAAATTGTTTCATAATGTTTTTGTATGCAACAAAATTTGACATGGATAGAATGTTCACATGCCTTGACGACATTGCACTAGTTCTATATAATCTCCTCAAACTCACCTCCATCACAAGGATTTATTTTTCCTTTAGATTGTCTAGGCACTGTTGGCTTCTAGCTCTGTTGGAAAATACAAAAGAATGATTCTCTAGGATTAATTCATTAAGAATAAATTTTGGACATTTTTTCCACTGACATGGAGAGTCTCATGCCTTAGTGGATTCACATGTTTATGTAGACCATGGCATATCATGTCAATATTATAAAATGCTAACTCATCGCATAACAATGTTGCATTAGGCCATATATGAAACCTTGCAACTACAAGCTTTTCTTGGTTCTACCATGAAATGAGTTCTTGAACTTTGGAAATATCAATAAGTAATATTACTATAAAAAATTTGCAAGAACAATTCATCATTCTCCACTTGTAGAATGTATATTATGTGAGTTCCTCGATTGAGCTTCATGGCACACTTGTCTCTCCTCACTAGTCAAGGTGCATTTGGCACAATATAATGAAAAACTTCTTTAAGGGAACTAAGTTTTCCTTGATTTCGTTTATACTACCATTTACAAGTGGCACATCACATACATCAATGATTCATAGACTGAATTAGACTTTAGCAGGGTGTTCTCATCATCATGGTTGACCAATTCTATTTGGTCATCAGAGTCATTTCCTAATGAAATTTATCACCTAAATGAAGCACATGCTTGGATACTTATTTATACAACACAACAAAACCCCAATATATGGTCATTATAATGAGTATTATAATGCATACCCTAGACCAAACATTACTAATGATTTTACATTTTTTGTCGAATACATGCTTACAACTCCACTTGGCTTTCAACCACCATGGGTTTTTGTTCCTTTCTCATTGGTTTCTTTAGCCTACCTACACCCAAGGACTAGATAGTGTTAAGTGAATATTTTAGTATGTAATAATGTTTAACGATTGAATGAACATTGATAATGTGATTGTGATTAACATTAACTTAGTTGGCGTGAGACATTTATTCTGATTTTTAGTGTGCTTCTTAATCTATGTGGGTTATATTGAGTGGATTTCTTAGTGTATGGGATCCAAATGTGGTGTAAGTATTACCAAGTATACAATCAAGAGTGTGCATCAATTCAACACACAATATCCAACAACAAGATCCTTCAACCATTCATTTGCATGCCACTTGGTAGGCATGTTGAACTCTAATCTTTGGAAATTTGTTGTCATTAGATCATGTGATTGACATGTCAACCCTCAAAATGAAAGTGTCATCTAGCATGCAGATGTTTTTTGATTTCATCCTTCTTCTTGAATGCAGGCACAACTTTCAATATGTGCCCACCTCCATTTTATAGTATGTAATTGTGTCAAAGCATGTTTTATCACTCAATATGTGCTTAGGCTAGGTTTATGACTATAATGAACATTTAATGTGGTCAGGATATCATTTTTTGTAAATATGAGGTCAATTGTGTTAGATAAATAAAATGAGAGTGGATTAGTAATTTTGTGCTTAATATCTACTTCACTACTTCTAGTGTCATTATAGAATCATTTCATGTGATCGTTCTTTTATTCTTCATTACCATGCAATTTTGTTATGCTTACTATTTGAGTGCATATTAGAAATACAAAAACACAATATTTTAATCATTCTACAAAGACTCATTTTCACAAACACAATTATATTAGATTAAATTTATTGAAGTTAAGAATTCAAAGGGTTTTTAAATGTAATCAAATGTGATTATATAATAGATAATAAACTTCTTAGTCTCCAATTTATATTAATGCAACTAACTTTGAAACTTATTGAAAAATGTATTAATTTTTTATTGTAATAAAAATACAAATTAATAATAAAATTATTATTATTATTTCTTTTATATTGTAAATCCAACTTTAACGTAATGACAAAACTTCAACACTATTGGGTTTTATTTTAAAATCATGTGATTTTTGGTACTAGAGATTTAAAAGCAATGAAATTTATTCTATAATTTTTTGAACTTTAAATGAACAACAAATCTTCATAGTTGTTGTGTTCTATTTTGAAATTTAAATTTTTAAAAGTAATGAAATTTGATCGTCCACTTTAAAAAGTATAAGAAATGACAATTTTTAAAGTAAATTGTTGAGTAATTTGTAAGTATTGAATTAAATGTAATGTTGTATAAATTCTTTCAAAGCATTAGATTATGTAAGCACATCATCCTTAAATGAGCAAGCTTGAAGATTATATGTACCTAAGTTAATTTCCTTATAGATCTCTTCATTTCTCTTCATTAAGCATCCAAGTCATTGCCAATTTGGAAAGATGAACTAACAATACCAATATCCAAGGTCACACCAACTTGTATTAATAAATAAAGAAAATGATGATGGGCCATTACCCTAAAAAAGGAGTGGCTTGATCCATTCTCAATCAACAATGAGATAAATCAATCCACTTTGTACCAAATTTAACCTCGATTCCACTTGATCTCCACTTGGTGAATCGACAATTCTACTCAAGTCAACTTCAAATAGACTCGTCCTTCCAACAATTCCACCTAATTTTACTTTAGTTTAACTTGACTACTCAACAATGTTACCCAATATGAATTCAACTTGACATAGTGGATTTAACTCCTTTATTCAAGTTAATCTATCTCCATCACTCAATAACTCTACTAAGGTTGACTTTGGCTCCAATAGAATACTCAATAACTTTATCCATGTTGACATCAACTCGACTTGGTAATTCAATAATCAAACAAAGTGGTTAAATCCACTTTAACCAAGAGAATCAACAATAGAGCCACTTGAGTTAATGAACTCAATTTATTGATGGTTCATCCATTGGGGTTGCAAGCTAGGAATCAAACCCACTAAAAATTGGCATTGGCAAGATGAATGAAATTATGATTATGTTCAAAATTATCCAGTTTGTGTTGGAAGTGTTACCCCTCATTTTACATGAGGCCTACACTTGTATTTTTTCACTACTCTTGTGATTTTCATCACAAAGGTAGGTTTACAAGTTTATGTTTGTATGGCCTAGGGTTTTTGATTGCATTTGATGAGAATATTAGTGATGTAGTCATGGATGACTAGATGATGTTGATTCTCTAGTTGTCTTGGTGATTTCTTTCCTTTCATACTAGTAGACTTGGTTGTGGAGTCTGTATGATCATTGGATGGTTGATGATACATCATGTTTATGTATGACTCCAATTATGGAACACCATATCAATTTTTGGCTAAGCTAATATTGTATTGGAATCTTTGTTTGCTTGGAATTCTCCCCTTGATATCACTTGATTTCACATTTATTTAGGTTGATATGGTATAGCATGGTGTGATGTTCATGAGGTGAATTCCCTTTCTCATGTTGAGGATTCATAAACATATTATGGTTTTTTATGACATATATTGAACCCTCATGTCAAGCGTTTCCCTCTTCTACATATTGTTATGCCCTATTACTTGGTGGAGGAGACTACCATGGAGTTGTGACCTAGCCTTGTGGGATGATTTCACACTTGTTTAGGTTTTATTTGGATATTACTCATCATCCCATGTGGAGATCTCACCCTCCTTGCATACATGTTAATGGATGGTCTTATTTATTGATTGATGAGGTGCCACCCCTTTATTTATGGATTTAGTTGATCATTGAAGGAATTTCACATGTGTTCTTCATATATTTGATTCCTTATTTCATGGATCCACTTGTCTTAATATATGTAATATATATAATATATAAACATAATATATATAATATATAAATATAATAAAACAATAAAACTAAAAAATAAACAAAAAAAAATAACTATAACAAAAGAATACTAAAACAAAATTTCAATATTGCACTAACGCGCACCCATTCATGAGACATAGAAGAGAATCGATAAGAAGCCAGAGTAGTGAATGACCCTGTCGAAATGGAACTTCCCTTGGTATAGTTGTGTATGTAGAATCCTATTCTTTAGAAAGTGACAGGACATGTTGCTTCTTCCTTCCCCGGATAGATGTAGCTTTGGATGTAGACCCAAAATCTGTATTTTAGGTAAGAAAATATAGTCGAGGATACTAGGGCACACAGGACACATTGGATAAGGAATATGGATACAGAGAAGTAGGGCACACAGGATCGGCTAGGAGAGAGATCTCGAGGGAAGGGTTAGGAAGGAGGCATAACTCATAGAGGGAACCGAGAGAGAGAGATTGAGGCCAAAAATGGTGAGTTGTTGAATTTCCCAACACCTCCCTTAATTTCATGGTAATAAATCATGACTAAAAACTAAGTAGGAATTAACTCAAATCTAATGCCTAGAAGGTTTTCTAGCTCTGAGGTTTTCTAACTCAAAACTAAGTAGGAATTCCTTCAATGATTTCAAGGTTTTGAATAACTTCGATTAGTTTGAGTTGATGTCTCTAAGAAAGGGTTCCAAAAAGGATTTGTCATGGATGCAAGAAAGCGAATGTAGGTAGATGGACATGAGGCACAAAAGACAACCCTACTTATGACTCCAGAGTAGGTAGATGAACCCTAGTTGATCCTTTGCTAGGTGAAGAGAAGAGAGGGAGAAGAGATATACTCGTAGGTATTTGTTGAAGAGAGTTATTCCTTCAAGAATTGATATCGTGTATTTGAGAGTCATAATTTTCAAGGCATGATATGGGATGGTTAATGGATAGTCTACGAGTAGGGAGCATAGATGGGTTGAATAGGGTAGATTTATTCGGTACTAAGGTCACCATTTTTACACCTCTTATGTCTTGGAAAGGTTAAGAATTTCCAGAGAACAAAAATATTTGAAATCCTTATGTGACATTCCTGTTATGAAACAAGGATTTGTATCATTTTTTCTTTATTACATTGTTCTTTTCAATGTTGTATAGGTGTACTAATTAGTGAACTATGACATTTGCATGGTATTTTTAAATTTGGGTCATTTTGCTTCCCTTTATCTGGATAATTAGATCATACTTTTTTTCATTAGCAGTGCACACATAGTAATCTATCAAGAAATTATTTATTTTCTTAAAACCTCTTGCTACTTCCCATAGATAGTTTTCATCAAAGTTGAGATTATTCCATTTCATTTTCCTCTTGCATGGTTTTAAGAGTTGAGTAAAAATTTCATTAGTTTCACGACCACTCCTTTGAGTAACAAAAACCTAAAACCAAGAACTAATTAAAATTTATCTAGAAAATTTTCTAGGGCTCTTCAAACCCATCTTAACTTAGGTGTAGAGCTTTGGAATAGGATTGTGAGAATAATTTTCCAAATATTCTAAAAAAACATAAATCTTTGAGTTAGGGAGTGAAATCCAATTGCTATATCACTAAATTGGAGAATCCATTATAACACAAGGGTCATGCATGAGGTCAAATTGGGGCCGAAAGAGTAATCAACCCTACTTTGTGGTCTTGGTGTCAACTATTGACTGTCCCTCGTCTGCTTTGGTATATTAGGTGGTACCATAAAGGCCATAATATTGTATACTTCCTACCCAAGGTGACAACACAGGGAAGGTGGTTTTGTACCTGGGATCAATGTTGTCTAGAATCACTCAGACTCCTTGGAGGGTTGCCCACTACTCGGTGAGGTAATTTGCACCAGGGTGTTAGTTCATTAATCAAGTTGTCAACATAACTTTCCCACCCACAAAAACTCATCCCCTTCACGCATAGATCCTACGATGTTGGATTCCATCACCAACTAGCACTTCTTTGTGAGAAGGTTTGTTTCCATGCTCGACTGCTAGATTAATTAGTGTGTTCTAGATAATACAAGTGTGAAAGAGTAATACTATGGTAATCATTATGATATTACTCTGATACCAACAAGATACTAGTAATGAAGTAGAACCGTTGTACTAATTAGTGTTACAGATTGATATAACAATGCTTATGCATATCCAATTTCATAGACTATTCAGAAATATTGATTAAAGAATAGAGCATTTTAACTGTAATTTTAGAGTAATTTAGCCTTTTGATTTATCTTTTCTTTCAAAGAGTTCTAGTATTAATGAGAAAACATTTGTGTGTGCTTAAGGACTAACATTTTTTCTAACCTTCTATAAATTACATAGAGCATTAATGTTTCATCGTTTCCTGCTAGCTTCCATTAATTTTTACATGTAAAGAGTTCAACCTTTCTATTGTGATTGCACCTCTTTTAGTTGGACTTCATCACTCTTTTCTGTTGTGATTGACAATATATAGGGATTAATAAGGTGTTCCATACATAACATGGGGCTTTGTATGGGGCTTTGTCTAGGGCTTAACACTCTCAATACAAGATAACATAAAATTTACCCTTAATGACTATCAATAAAAACAACATACTAAGTCAAATGGTATAATAATGGTAGATAACACACTGACTTGAATCAAACTTGCAAAGAAAAGAAAAACTCAAAAAAAAATAAAAATCCTAATGCATACAACTCCCTATTATATGATATAAATCAAAATTCATCATGAAGTAGAAATATAAGTCTTAAATTGAATTGAATTCACCCATATATGTTTAATAACACCATCGATCAAGGACCCAAAGACTTACTAGTAGAAAACACCCTCACTTGAATCAAACCTGCAAATCAAAGAGAAACTAAAAACAAAACTTATCCTAACCCATACAACTCCCTATTATAGGATCTAAATCAAACTTCATCATGAAGTAGAAAGATAAGGCTTCAATTGAATTCCATTCACCCATCTAGGTTTAAGAACACCATCTATCTAGGCCTAGTGGACTACACCTAAGTCTCTAATTTATGCAACTATAAATGGTCACAACTAGTGCATTTGTATCTTTCCAATATTCTTTAAATATGTTTTGTCATCTAAGAGGATGAAATCTCGTTTGGAAAATGACTTGGTCTTGATATAGTTATCATGCTATGCTTTATATTTTTCCTTCTCTTCATATTGATGAAAATCAACCATAAACTAATATTATTCTAATTGCATTAACTCAACTAATTGTTTTGCAACTATCTCTTCATATAGCATATGGGTAGCATGGTAAATATAGAGATAGGAACCAAAAATTCTATAGGAACAATAGCCTCATGACCATACACCACCTAAAAAGGTGGTTTCTTATGTAATTTCTTGGTAGTGGTCATATATTCCCATAATACTATAGGAATTCACATAGTTGTAGATGAACCTTATGTAGTAGATATTATGTACCAAAGTAGACTACATCTATTTAACATTATTTGGTGTAATTAAATTCATAATGACAAAATCATGGAAGGGTCCACCAATACTCCTTCCTTGAAGACAATGTGTCCCAACAAAATCCCAAATGGTACATAGAATATGCACTTCTTCAAATTTAGGGAGATCTACAGATGCCTACATTTATAAAACTTTAACTTCAACAACCCAATTTGTTCCTTCAACAATTTATATACAATTCAATCATCTATATATACCTCTAAAAACTTGTGAATGAAATATGTAAAGGTTGTAATCATACGTTGATTTTAGAAATTGAAATTGTGACCATTGGACTTCTTACAAGGGTTCAACAATATATACAAGAAATGCACTAGCTTTTCTCAACAAATAAATGCCAACCACCAATGGAATAATTTAACTAATCCAAAGAAATCAAAATTGACCTCCAAAAATTAGTTATGTAGACACATTGCTATACCACCTGACACTATACCTAATGATGCCACATTGGTATCAATCCAACACCACCATTATCTTGTCGGGTTCTAGTAGGATTTTTTTGTTTGTTTAATTTACTCTAGAAAACAATTTTTTGTGTAAAAAGTTCAATTAAAAATTATGCCAAAATTATAAATTAAAAACTTAGTGTCTTGAACTTCATAAATTTTACCTCTTTCCTAGAGTTTCCCAGATATAGTCCCTGAGAATTTACATCCTTAGGGATGAAATGAAATATAATAAAACAATAGCAACAATATATGATATTTCACTTCTTAACAACCTTAATCCACTGGGAAATTCAAGAGAAAATATATCAAGATTATGCCATAAGTTTCAACATTCCAGGGAAATCTTATCATCCATAAACTAGATCTGAAAGTCACTTTCTTTCATTGATGGTGTTATAGGATGTACAAGAAAAAATATATTTGTCATATATATCTTAATTGAGTGAGGGAAGTTCAAGTAGAATAGAGGAAAGTGAGACATCTAGTGGGTATAACATGAAGAGATCAACTAGAGGTGAGAAAATCATAACAAAATTCCATAGATGCATGAAATTTTTTCTTTCGAAAAGGGGATCATGTTCTTATGATCATGAGAGAATCGAAGACATTGAGGTGCCCTTGAGGTACATACATATAGTGAAATGATGGGTACCCAAGGATCTTCCTTAAATAAACATTGATTTTTGTGTAAATGAAAGGATATACTGGATTGATCCATCATCATGACATGGTTTGGGGATATTTTTCATGGATGGAATAAAGGTCTATTATGATGGATTAACTTAATTGATGGTGTACGTCGAAACTTGTTATATCTACAAAGATTGGATACGAATAGTCCAATATACAAAAAACATGCGAATATATGGCTTGGATGCAAATCATATACAACTAAAAGACAATGATCAAAATAAAGGAACAACTATCTATATTGACGAAAAGCCAAAATAAACAGGGAATATTGTGGGGTTTATAAACAATACATGGCCTGTGACCACAAATAAGGGACCCATTTGTGTATTTGAGGGGTGTCAAGGAAACTGTGTACTTGTATGTGCAATAAGATCAATAGTTGCAGGAGAAGAGTTATTGATTGATTACAATTTGAATCGAATAGATACAAACATTTCTATTATGGGGGCGGTACATATACTAATTTACCCAACCTGTAAGAAATGACTCTTATACTTATGATTTTCATTATGTTCTTTACGGTGTTAATCCATTTGGAGAGCTTCGGTTTGTTTACTCAGTGTGGCTTATTTTTGTTATCATCAACAATAAAATTCCTCCTTGGATGTGAATAAAGAGGGAGGATTTCTCATAAATTTGAATTTATTTCTCATGAGAATGATCACGGTTCTAATTTTACTGTAATGTGGTAGGATGATCATGGTAAATCAAAAGAGACCTTAGAATAGGTAAACACACAACAATTTTTGAATTGCATTTAATGTGCATTTTATTTCTGTGGCGATCAGTTATTTTATTTGTTTACATAACTAAATTATCATTTATTTTGTTGAATATGTAGTTGTAGGGCCATGATGCTGATGATGATTCTCTCAGCGAAAGACATTTGTATGAATCCCCCAACACTATGGTTTAATTAAAAAAATATCAATAAAGCAAACAAGAAACTAGCTCACTTGTTAGATATTCTATATCAAACTCCTGAGGTTGAAGAAAGGATCAAAGAAGTTATGACAAGGTTAAGACATATAAGGTAATAACCATAATTTCAAGTGGTTTTATTTTGTGTCATAAGATCGATTATGAAAGCTTGATTTTTAACTTTTACATTATCTAAATGAAAAAATGTTTTCTTTCTTATATAGATATTTTTGGATCCTGTTGACCCCGACATGCATGGTGTTGGTAGTAGTGGCGTTACACAGATGCCATAGGGTCCCGACGCATTCCCTCGTAAACTTGCTAGGATGTAGCTATTCATATCTCCACCTTCCACACCATTAGGTGGGAGCCACAACATGCACATCGAGGAAGTGGAAACATAGGTAGGATCTTGAGGTGGTGACGAAGATGAGGCTAATTATTTGACCAACTATATGGTTTCTTTTCCTAAATCAATGTGTGTGACCAGCATGGGGACCCTTAAGATAAAATTTATAGTCAACGAGGAAGGGATTCCATTAAAACAAGTTAAATTCCCAGGTAATTTTTAAAATTTTAATTGTTTCATGTTCTCTATGTAGAAAAATATAAATCATCTAAATTATTATTTTTAAATTAATAATGATATAATGCTTTTGTGTGTAGGGAACAACAATTTTTATAGTTCCTTGGAGAAAAAGGCATTTCTTATTTTTAGGCCTACCATATGGGAGAGGTGGAATTCCCAGAATTCCAACCTCAAAAAAGTATTGATGGATTATCTTGAAAGCCATTTTGGTGTAGACACATTTAATAGGACCTTGGCCACCGCCGCAGTTGGCCAATATTTATAATATACGCGAGAAAAGTATAGGAATACCTTGAAAAAAATTCTAGGTACGAGTGTCCTCTGATGATTCTAGAGAGGGAGTGGAAGGAGTGGTGAGAAGCAAAAGAGAAGAAATTGACATATGAAGGAAAAACACCCTCTGGTCCCAGAAGGTAAATTGCAATTTCAATTAAATACCTTCAATTTTTTTTAGATGTAAATAAAAGTGTGGTATATATTAACATACTTGAAAATTTTGATGATAGGTTGACTGACACATCAAAGGAAACGAAAGAAAGGATTTCCAAATGTGGCCAGCACAAGCTAGGCTAGGGCAACTAATTGAAGTTGCAGTCATGAATTGTAAGTACCCAAATATATTATTTGAATCGCCTTCAAAAATTTAGGTAATTGAAATGAATAAAATTAAAAATAAATACTATTATGCAATGGAGGGTGACGGGTTTGGTACTGAAACCATGGAGGAAGACCTCCATCTTGGTTACAAGTATGACTATAAAGATGTAGTTAAACACAGAAAAATCTTGGGGCAGTTACCAAGAACCACTTTGCAGGATAAGGTAAATAAAATTCAATCCACATTAACCTTTATTATTCATATAATACAGTCATGTTTGATATCATCGATAAATTTAATGTGTTACAACTTTGTTTTAATCAGGGGACCAACACTGTCAACCAATGCACTAGTATTGGAGAGCAGTGCGTTGATAGCGGTTTGCAACCAAAATATGGTTCTCCCGTCCAGTCCCATTCCACTGGGGTGCAACCCCACGACGATGCTACGACCAAGTCACAGGACAATAACATGGTTGTATTTTAATCATATACTTAATAATTTCATAGTTATACATTTTGTACTTCTAGTTTTTTTTCTTATACATTTATGGTTGTCCTTATAAATTTTTTGGTCTCAATGGAAGAAATTTTGTAATTGAGGATCGTATAGTTGAAGAGGATCATGGGGGGGGTGGGGGGGAACAATTCCAACGGTGTCAACCAATGCACTAGGTAAATAATGACATTGCAGGTTTGTTTTTTAATATTATTGGACTAGTTCAATGATATTTAAAAACTGACCATCTAACTTTTATATTTTTGTCTTTTGTAGGTGATGCCTCATCACAACTACCTCCATTTCCTCGTGATTACCCCATGACTAGGATTTCTCTGCGTGAGAGGACGAAATCAAAATAATATTTTGAAGAGCACCCAGAGAACGAAGAAATAGATATTGCTGAAATTCTTAGGAATTTTAGACCTAATAAGAAGAGGTCGGATAAAATGAAATGATGATGTACAATATTTTAATAACTATTTATAAAATTTATTTTCCATGAAATATTTTTTTGTACTTCTTGGTTCGCCAAAATGCCATTCTTTTACCAACCTTTTACTTCACTTTTCACCATATTCCTCTTTCCCACAACCTTGCATTAAGACCATCTTCATGATTACATATGATTTTAGACATATTATTTTCCAAAGCATCCATTTTAGTATTTTGAGTGAGTTTATGATTAAATATTGGAAAAATAACATGTTTTCACTTATATATCAAAGTGGGATGAGTTCTGTGATGTTTACAAGTGCATTTTAATACTCCAACGAAGTCATATGATGGAATAAAATAAAGTCTCTTTTCACATCAATTTCCATTCTCTAGTTTTATATGTAAATTGGTTTAGTGTAGTGTATGATGTTATGTAATAGTTGTTACTTTGCTCTTAGGAGAATTGAGTTCACTCCAAATGGATCAAAGAAAACATTTTATTTCATTGCAAATAGTTGTGAATATTGGTATGTATATATGTTTGTTTTTGTTGTAAATGTTTCAATAGATTTATATGCTACATATTTGGGAATTGAGAGTGATGTGAGTGGGTAGGAGGGGCCATAAGATCTTCCGCCTTCACGTGTTTTTCCATTTTCAATAGTGTTAGTATCCTATAATTATAGGAGACCTTATGATTCATATATGATTCGTGGGTCTCATGATGGAGTTCCTGGTTTGTTGGTTTTGTTGTCTCTTGAAATACATTTTCCCAAATTATGGTCATTAGGTGATAGGATGGATCATTAGATGAAATATTTTTGAGTTAAATGTCTTTAAGATGAGCTTTAGACTTATATTTTCAAAAAGTGATTAGTCTATACTTTTATTAGAAAAAACTCTAAAATTTCACTTTCGGCAGCTAAGGGCTATTTTTTAAATCATTCTAAGATGCCGAAAGTTGTCGCTTTCGGTATCTAAAATGGCATGTGCGAGGTGCTCTAAGTTGTCGAAAGAGTAGAGTCATCTAACATTCAGACTATCCCGTCAGACTCTCAAACCATCAATAGTACACAACATCATCATCTCAAGTGTTGTCGAAATTGACTGAAGTGAATCATGATACGATCTAGGCAAGTGATTATTTGTCTCATATGATTATTTGGTGAGATCTATTTAACCCTAAGCTAATAAATCCGATCACCATAAGCTCGTATCATTCGTTTTACCCGATCTATCATATGGTGTCTATCATGATCGAATGATGCAGTCATCATTATGATTTGATTTTCATTCTATAATTAAAAGTTTGTTATAAAAAACTGTCATCCAAATTTTTCCCCCATATTACGCATCCTTCCTCTGTTTGAGTTTAGTTTTTCCCTCTATCAGCACCACTGTGTCTACCCAAACCCAATTTTATCATATTGCAAATATTAATTTTTGTTTTGCAGGTGAAGAAGGGAGGAGCTCTGCTCAGGAAGGAGCTCAATGACATAACATATCTGGAATCTCACCTTGAGATTTGCCATATGTTCAGGGATGCAGGATGCTACAGGATTTGTGAAAAAATCCAAGGGTTTCATCAAGGTGTGGCTAAGGAATTTGAATTAAACTTTGATGGATCCAAGGCCATAGTTGGAACAATTGAGGTACAGGTTCATGAAGCAATTGTTGCAGCAGCAACAGAGATGCCTAGGACTGGTGAAAGATGGTTCAAGTCAACCACTACCAAAGAAATTGAGTTCAGGTCTTATCTCAAGATTGAACACAAATGTATTACTTTGAAGAAAGACATCCCTAGATCCTACTTGAAAGAAAAGTGGAAACACTTGGTCAAATCCATCCAGGTATACATAACATGTGAAGGCAGATATGGTAGATTAATTTTCTACCATTTCAAGCTCATGAACCATTTCACAGGTAGATGTCCTTTGAATCTGCCCTTCTACCTTCACATAATCTTGACAAAAATGACACACCAGGTCCAGGCCATACCTAGCAAGGTGCAGGGTAGACTTTCTCATCACAGTCTTATCAAACTCATAATGCTTTAAGAATTGTAGAAGAGGGATAAGAGTTGAGAGTATCTTCTTTTCTGGGGTGAATTTGAACCAGAACCCCAACCCAAAGACAAAAAGAAAATGTCATCCACTAAGTCTTCAACACCACAGAGAAGTAAAAGGAAAAGAAGAGCCATTTTCCCAGTAATTGCAGAGGAGACAGCTTCTTCTTCCAAGTCCAAGAAAGCCAAAAAGATGCTTGATTTCAGCCAAGCAATAGAAGGGAAAACTAGTGCCTCTGGTAAAAACGTTTTGAAAATTCCTTATTCAGATTCAAAGGAGGATTTAGAGTTAGTAGAAGGAGAGGTTCCTGAGAAAGATACTTTTGAAGAAGAACCTCTTTCACCAGAGTTTCCAGACCTAGAGATTCTTGAAGCATCAACAAGCAAAGGAAAGAAGTTGGCATCAAAGATTGAAAATATTAAAAAAGAAATATCAGAGATGAAGTTTCTTGAGAGGGTCATTAAATCCCAAAACCAGACTATAAGCAACACATCAGATGAGGTAAGAGATTGTTTTGAAAGGTTAGCTAAAAAGCATGTAAAGGAACAGAAGAGGAATAAGAAATTGCTCAAGGAGAATCGTAGGTTGCTTAAAATGGTTCGAGGTTTAAGGATCAAACTAAGGCTTAAAAATCCTTAGCCAAGAGAACATCTTGATTTAAAAGCTCTAGCATAAGTTGCTGAGAACCTAAATAAGAATCCTAAAGAGTAGGTAGATCAAAGAAAATCCATTTTTGTAGTTTTGAGAGGTTGTGGAAAACTCAGGATTTTCGGCAGCTTATTCGTTTTCCTCAAAGTGTTGTTAGCTGTCAAAAACTCTATTTTTGGCAGCTAATCCTACTCTGTTTTTTACCTGTAAGCCACCGAAAATGCAGAATTTGGTAGAATGCTCATCTTCTTCCTCATATCAGAGATTTTTGTTTCCATATCGTCTGGGAAGGGTTCCAAATGAAAGATAAATATTAAAAGGATTCAGATCATCATCCATTTCCAGTTTTTGAGGCAGATACTAAGGCAAGAAGGTTAAGTGGCTTTTCAATTTTTGGTAAAAAAAAACTACTTATTTGTCAAAACAGGATTTCAAAATGCCTTGTCATCACTTGGAAAGTTATTGAAGATATCAGATAGTGTTGAATGTTGTTGAATATTGTTGAAGGTATAGTTGATAAGTGTTGAACCTTAAATCATGACTAGATTTGATATATCATACTAGTTTTGATTTTATTCTATTTTAAGTATTTCAGATCCATTTTTATAGGATCTTGAACTGTTATGTAAAGGCTATAAAGCCTACAACTTTTATGAAAGAGAGGGTTGGGACTTGCGATGATTAAAATGTAAAAATGCTCATAGGTTGTAAATGACTTTATGAAGGAATAGAAAGGCACTAGATTTCTAGATTCCTGTGTTGTGTTTTAGTGGTGAAGTTTTCTCTGATGTAACTCATTATTTTCTATTTCACATGATTTTGTTTCTGTATTGTCTATGATGAGATAATGTGCAGGATTTTTTATTGGCACCATGTGCTAGCTCGAGACAATATCTATGTTTTCTTCCAAGTTTGAAATGAAGAATTCAGATATACTATGCTCTACATTTGAAATAATTTTCAGTTTATTCTTATTTTCCATTTTATAAGCTCAAAGGATCCACTAGCATGACTATCCTTCCTGGTCATATTTTGTCTTGGTTATTTGTTTATCATCGTATTTACCTTTGAATCCATTTTGCCCAATGGTCCTTATTCATGTCTCAACCAAAACAATTCAAAATCCATAAACAAACCCATGCTCTGCATAACTAGCCTAATATCTTATTCCCAAAAAAGCTATATTAGACAGAGAGATCCCTCTCTAAGTCTTCGAGGGATAGATCCAAGAATCGAAGTGGTTTTGATGTTTCCTTTGTGACTACCTCCACAGCCTTGGGAAAATTATAGAGTGCTAACAGAATGTCGACCATACTGGGGAACTTTCCCTAGTAGTACACTTCAAAGTTCCAGATCTGGTTACTGATAGTGGACAGTAACCAGACACAAGAAGGTTAAGATCATTCACCTAGTGACTCCAATATCCAGATCAGTTCCAATTCAAAGACTCCACTTTAGGAAGGACCTGAAACATGGCAAGACAACCTGGAAAGATCAGGTATTCAAACTCAAATTGTATCCAAGATATTGTTGGTTTTATTTGTAATTGTATTCTCTCCTATTATAATCCTAGTCAAGAATTAATTGATGATGTTCATAATGATCATGATCAAGTTGAAGAACCTTAAAATATTTAGCCTTTGCCTATAGCTATGGTATACACTCCCATATCTGTAGATATTCCAGTAAGACAAAAATATCATGCTTCATCTCCTCCCATGGTTGAAATTCCAGTTAACCATCAACCCTTTGCTTTACCACCTATAGCTGCAAAGATCCCAGACAGATACAAGCCTATAGAATTGCCTCCTATTCTCCATGACTTCCCTTCCAATTATAACAATAAGTTGCCTATATTTGATGGAGAGGATGCCAATATCACTGTTGAAAAACACATCTAGAGGTTTGAAGATTTCCTTGAAATTTATGAGGTTGAAGATGATGATGTCTATATCAGGATGTTTGCCTTTTCTTTGCAAGGTAAAGTTAAAAATTGGTTTAAAAACCTTCCAGCTACAAGCATCAGAAGTTTTCATCAGTTCATGCAAGTTTTCTTATATAGGTGGGTGATCATGGGAAATGATTTCCTCATTCTAGAAGAGTATGACCACCTGAAAAGAAATCTAGGAGAGACAGTACAACAGTTCTCAACTAGGTTCAATAAGGTGTATCATGCAATACCTGTAGATGTAAGGACAATTCCTGGTTTATCTCAATTGCATTACCCGTATTCCTTTGATCCAGAAATGACATTACAGTTAAGAGAAAGAGACATTGAAACCCTAGAAGTAATGCAAAATGTCATCGTCGATGTGGAAGCTAACCTACTGGACAGGAAGGCAAAGCTAGAAGCATTGAGAAAAGACAAAACAGAAAAGGAGAATGTGACATCCTTGGAAGCAAAGCTAGACATTCTGACGAACACTGTCCATGAAATGTTGCATAAGATTAGCAGGAAAGATGAAATTGTTTTTCAAAGGCCTCATGTACCATCAACTCTTGAAAGAACAAGAACATATTTCCCAAAACACTTAGCATCCCAGCCTCAGCGTCCTAAACCATTGAAGGATTTCTTCATGTACTCAATTCACAATACAGCTAAAGAGGAATTTCAAAATCAAGTGGTGGAAAAATCTTTGGAGATGATGTGTAGGTTTGATGGAATTCCCTACATAGATAATATGCTCAGATATGATCTTCAAAATGGTGACTATATGGTTGAGATTGAAGGTTATTGTTCAAAGCATCCAATATTATCTTTATGGGAAGAAGAAGCCCATTTATCATAGTGCACAGATCACAATCAGATTCTGCATACCCAACAAGTTTGCAAAGAGGATGATGCAGAAAATTTTCCAAGAAATGCAGAATGTATGCCCATGTGTTTTTCCTCACTACTAAGAGAATATTACAAACAGAACGTGAATAGAAATAATGGGGAATGTTCTAATTCATCAGTTGAGGAAAACAGGGAAGATACAAAAGTTGATCCAGAGGTGCATCCCTTGAGCCTTTTTTAAGGTCGAACCTCAGATGAAATCCTGAAGCATGAAATAGGTGATGAGCTGATCCATTTTGATTCACTGCCTTTGTGCTTTAATTCATTTCAAATTCTGAGAGGGAATATTGGTCAAATTCTAGTTGAAAGTCACAATGTGAGCCATGAAGTACCAGTAGAGCCAATGCCACCATTATCTAAAGCATTTTATGACCTGATAGTTGATATTATGGATAATGTGTGTTTTCAAAGTCTAGTTTCACTTACTCCTAATGAATTAAAAGTTGTTATAATATGGATATGATTAGACAATCTTCCCCATTGTCTGGTTCAACAGAAATATCAGTGCAAAATCTATCAGATGAAATACAAACGCATCTTGAAATGTTTGAATACTGGAAGACCTCATGAGAAACACAAGGTCAGGAGATGGAATGGACTGATCACAAATGCCAAGAAACAACTCAGGTCTATTTGGACCCCATAGATATCTATATGCATAATTTTTTCATGAAAGGACCACAATACATTTGCAGCAGTTTAATGGTTTTTCAGATTGATAAATTTTCATGTAAGGGAGATCAGGATAGAAATACTTATCACATATCATTACCATATCTACATCTGAGTTTGGTGAAAAAAAGTGAAAGAGCCTAGGTTCCATATCCAATTTTTGACTGGTTACACTGGATATTCCATATTGATTAGGATCAAGCATTCTCAAGATTAGAATAGGGTGTATGTATATAAATAAGATCATCAGATCAACATTTTTATTAGATTTACCATATGAAAATAATCTTGTTGGGAAAGTATGTGGTTTATTTTGTTTTTTGTTTTACTTCAAAGACTCAGACAAGGGCATAATGGATAATCAATTGATTTCTAGTCACTAAGGTGCAGGACATATCAAGGTACAGGTTGTGGGATCAGCCCAATGGATAAGGCACTGATTTACGAATCCGGAGATCTGAGATTATTGAGACCTCCTAAGAAGATGCCATCCCCAATTGGAGCCTATGTTAGTATCCTATAATGATAGGAGACCTGATGATTCAGATATGATTGGTGGGTCTCATGATGGAGTTCCTGGTTTGCTGGTCTTGTTGTCTCTTGAAACAAATTTTCCCAAATTATGGTCATTGGGTGATAGGATGGATCATTAGATGAAATATTTTTGAGTTAAATGTCTTTAAGATGAGATTTAGACTTATATTTTCAAAAAGTGATGAGTTTGTACTTTTATTAGAAAAAACTCTAAAATTTCACTTTCGACAGCTAAGGGCTATTTTTCAAATCATTCTAAGCTGTCGAAAGCTGTCACTTTCGGTAGCTAAAATGACATGTGCGAGGTGCTCTAAGTTGTCGAAAGCATAGAGTCAGCTAATGGTCAGACTGTCCCATCAAACTCTCAAATCACCAACAATACACATCATCATCATCTCAAGTGCTGCCGAAATTGACTGAAGTGAATAATGATACGATCTGGGCAAGTGATTATTTGTCTGATATGATTATTTGGTGAGATCTATTTAAACCTAATCTAAAAAATCCAATAACCATAAGCTCGTATCATTCGTTTTACCTGATCTATCACATGGTGTCTATCCTAATCGAATGATGCAATCATCATTATGATCTGATTTTCATTCTATAATTAAGGGTTTGTTATAGAAAACTATCATCCAAAATTTTCCCCCATATTACGCATCCTTCCTCTGTTTGATTTTCATTTTTCCTTCTATCAATGCCACTATGTCTACCAAAACCTAATTTTATCATATTGCAAGTATTGATTTTTGTTTTGCAGATGAAGAAGGGAGGAGCTCTTCTTAGGAAGGAGCTCAATGACATAACATATCTGGAATCTCATCCTACGATTTTCCAGATGTTCAGGGTAGGGACGATTTTAAGGATGGAAATTTATTTTAAAATGTAGAAACCTTGGCGAATCTTACTAATTCTTCATATTCCAACTATAAATGTTTGGTGATATTTTTGTAAAAATATTCAAATTTCTAAGGATTTTATATATTTTTTATAAACTTTTGGTGATTTTTAAGGTAAAATAATTTTATCCTATAGAATTTGGGCGAATCATTTTTAAAATAATGAATCTTGATTTTGGAAAAACCATGGAAAATTAGCCCATGGGCGAAATTTATCTCCTAAAATCATCCATGGTTCAGGGATGCAGGCTGCTACAGGTTTTGTGAAAAACTCCCAGGGTTTCATAAAATTGTGGCTGAGGCATTTTCATTGACATTTGATGGAGCCAAGGCCAGAGTTGGAACAATTGAGGTACAGGTTGATGAAGCAATCATTGTAGCAACAACATAGATGCCTAGGACTGGTGAAAGATGGTTCAACTCAACCACTACCAAAGACATTGAGTTCAGGTCTTATCTTAAGCCCGAACACAAATGTATTACTTTGAAGAAAGTCATCCCTAGATCCTACTTGGAAGAAAAGTGGCAACACTTTCTCAAAGTCATCCAGGTATACATAACATGTGAAGGTAGATATGGTAGAGTAATGTTCTACCATTTCAATTTCATGAACTATTTCACAGGTAGATGTCATTTGAATCTGCCCTGCTACCTTCACAGAAACTTGACAAAAATGACACACTAGGTCTAGGCCATACGTAGCAAGGTGTAGGGTAGAATTTCTCATCATAGTCTTATCAAACTCATAATGCTTCAAGAATTGCAGAAGAGGGATAAGAGTTGGGAGTATCTTCTTTTCTGGGGTGAATTTGAACCAGAACCCCAGCCCAAAGACAAAAAGAAAACTTCATCCACTAAGTCTTCAACACCACAGAGCAGTAAAAGGAAAAGAAGAGCCATTTCCCCAGTAATTGCAGAGGAGACAACTTCTTCTTCCAAGTCCAAGAAATCCAAAAAGATTCTTGATTTCAGCCAAGCAACAGAAGGGAAAACTAGTGCCTATGGTAAAAACGTTTTGAATATTCCTTATTCAGATTCAGAGGAGGATTTAGAGTCAGTAGAAGGAGAGGTTCCTGAGAAAGCTGATTTTGAAGAAGCATCTCTTTCACCAGAGTTTCCAGGCCTGAAGATTCCTGAAGCATCAACAAGAAAAGGAAGTAAGTCAGCATCAAATATTGAAAATCTTAAAAAAGAAATATCAGAGATGAAGTTGCTTGAGAGGGTCATTAAATCCCAAAACCAGACTACAAGCAACACATCAGATGAGGTAAGAGATTGTTTTGAAAGGTTATCTAAAATGCATGTAAAGGAATAGAAGAGGAATAAGAAATTTCTCAAGGAGAATCATAGGTGTCTTAAAATGGTTAGAGGTTTAAGGATCAAACTAAGTCTTAAAAATCCTAAGCCAAGAGCACATACTGATTTAAAATCTCTAGCAGAAGTTGCTGAGAACCTAAATAAGGATCCGAAAGAGTAGGTATATTGAAGAAAATCCATTTTTGCAGTTTTGAAAGGTTGTGGAAAACTCAGGATTTTCGGTAGCTTATTCGTTTTCCTCAAAGCGTTGTTAGTTGTCGAAAGCTCTGTTTTCGACAGCTAATCCTACTCTGTTTTTTACTTGTAAGCCACCGAAAACGTAGAAACTGGCAGAATGCTCATCTTTTTGCTCAAATCAGAGATTTTTGTTTCCAGATCATCTAGGAGGGGTTCCAAATGAAAGATAAATATTAAAAGGATATATATCATCATCCATTTCTAGTTTTTGAGGTAGATACTAAAGCAAAAAGGTTAAGTGGCTTTTCAATTTTTGGTAAAAAAAAAAACTTCTTATTTGTCAAAACAAGATTTCGAAATGCCTTTTCATCACTTGGAAAGTTATTGAAGGTATCAGATAGTGTTGAATGTTGTTGAATATTTTTGAAGATCTAGTTGATAAGGGTTGACCCTTAAATCAAGACTAGATTTTATATATCATACTAGTTTTGATTTTATTCTATTTTAAGTATTTCAAATCCATTTTTATAGGATCTTGAATTGTTATGTAAAGGCTATAAAGCCTACAACTTTTATGAAAGAAAGGGTTCGGACTTGTGATGATTAAAATGTAAAAATTCTCATAGGCTGTAAATGACTTTATGAAGGAATAGAAAGGCACTAGATTTCCAGATTCCTATGTTGTGTTTTAGTGGTGAAGTTTTCTCTAATGTAACTCATTATTTTCTATTTCACATGCTTTTCTTTCTGTATTGTCTACGATAAGATAATGTGCAGGATTTGTTATTGGCACCCTATGTTGGCTCGAGACAATATATATGTTTTCTTCCAAGTTTGGAATGCATAATTCAGATATACTCTGCTCTACATTTGAAATAATTTTCAGTTTATTCTTATTTTCCATTTTATAAGCTCAAAGGATCCACTAGCATGATTACCCTGCCTGGTCATATTTTGTCTTGGTTATTCATTTATCATCGTCTTTACCTTTGACTCTGTTTTTCCCAATGGTCTTTATCCATGTCTTAACCAAAACAATTCAAAATGCATAAACAAACCCATGCTCTGCATAACTATCCTAATATCTTATTCCCAAAAAAGCTATATTAGACAAAGAGATCCCTCTCTGAGTCTTGGAGGGCTAGATCCAAGACTCGAAGTTGTTTTGATTTTGCCTCTGTGACTGTATCCACAGCCTTGGGCAAATTACAGAGTGCTAACAAGTAGAAACTAATTTATTGGAGCCATTTAATCTTGGAGCAAACCTACCTCGATCCAATATAGAAACAACAAAGTCAATGTTGACTTCATTGTTGCTACTTCAAATCAAGGGAGGAAGTTTGTTCAATTATTAGATGCATGGCTCCAATAAATTATTCTCAAAACCAAGAGGAGATAATTTAGGTATGTTCTGAAACTCTCATAAAAACACATCTTAGACTAAATAATGCGTTACAAATATGACTTGTATTGATTTTGTAGAAGGTTATGGACGTTGAATGTTTTTGGCAAGTACTTTAATATCTTTCTTCATCGAGTGAGGGAATCTCAAGAAAAACAGAGGGTCATACAATTGAAGAGAAACACGTGAGGGAAACCATTCCAAATGTGTTGACCAGTTCATCAGATCAGGTGTGATTTCTCCTTTCATCATAGTTTATATAGCCATCAATTTTGGTTATGATTAATGTTTATGAATTGTTATGTGATTATTTATTAATGGAGGTTTTTCTATGTGATAATTTATTGAGATATATCATGTCTTTAGTACTTGTTATGTTCTTGCCTTGCATCCAGTAATGGTAGATACAAGTCCATTTATATTGAGTGAAAGAAACCTTCTCTTCCTGTAGGGATTGATGAAGCATTATTTCATGCATCTACTACTAGGGAATACATTGGAATGGCTATTACTCTCACCACTAATCTCAAGAGCATGCAAAGGATTCATGAATATTGTAAAGACATTGTGATAAAAAAAATTGTACTTTGCAGCAAGATGTTAAAGAATCAACATTCAATATTGAACATATTTCCTTGAAGAATACTTCATATCATGTAAATATTTTTATGAATCGACGTTGACATTTGATAAGATTAATAGTATAAGTATGATTTTCTTTAGTGTGTATATTTTGAAGGACTCTTTGAGGAAGATAAATAAACACAAATTTTTATGTGAGAGTCATCACAAGAGTTTAATTTGTTTTTTGGTTTACTTTAATTTTCTAAAATTTGGATTCACAAGATCATTGTCATTGGTTCTCACTCACTCGTACTTATTAAATCCTTCAAATTTTTTTGTAGTTTCACTTTCAAAATAAAGTTTGTTTCTTCATCTTCGTTCTACAGGAACATTTTCTAGAAATGCATGCTAAGAAAAATGGATTGGCATCATATATAAAATTTACGGTTTGAATGAATTAAAGAGACATGGAGACCCTTTATTCCTAGGAAAATTCAAAGAGACATGGATACCCTTTGAAACCTCATATCTGGAATATGTCCCCATTCAATTTTATCAAAATTTAAAACAAAAAAAACAAATTTCCATAAACTGGTCTAGAGATATGAGGAAGAGTGATGAGAATATACTTGTGGATATTGAAGCTCAGCTAGAATTTTTTTAGCTAAGAGAGGACCATGGATTTCTCACTAAAGACAAATGTATGGAAAGTTACTTGTGTTGTTTTATTTTAGATAAATAACATCAACAGATTTTGTGGCTACACCTTGCTCAATGGTTGGTGCAATACAACTTATGATTGGGCTACCAAAATGAGATCATATAAAATAAATTATGGAAAAACAATTCCTTCCATAGACTCATATTTGTTAGGCACATCCAAAGATTAAAAATTTGGATTGCACACTTTAACAAGAGCCACCATTCTTCACACATTTAAAGACAATATAGTTCAGATTTAAAATTGAATGAAGCAACAAGTCGATCAAAATTTCTCTAGGCATTCTTTTGAAGGAACAAATTAGGTGTTTTCTTATCTCCAATCATATAAGAAGACCTCTCTCAAAGCTAAGGGCCCCCAAAATCTAGCGCCAAAGTTCTATCAACCCTTTATACGAGTCCATTTATATTGAGTGAAAGAAACATTATCTTCCTATATGGGATTGATGATGCATTATTTCATGCATCTACTGCTAGGGCATACATTGGAATGGCTATTACTCTCACCACTATTCTCAAGAGCACGCAAAGGCTTCATGAATATTGTAAATATATTTTCATAAAAAAAATTGTAATTTGCAAAAAGATGTTGAAGAATTGACATTCAATATTGAACATATTGCCCTGAAGAATACTTCATATCATGTAAATACTTTTATGAATCCATGTTGAAGGTTTATAGGATTAATGGTATAAATATGATTTTCTTTAGTGTGTATATTTTGAAGGACTCATTGAGGAAGAGAGAGAAAGACAAATTTTTATGTGAGTGTCATCACAAGAGTTTAATTTGTTTTTTGGTTTACTTTAAGTTTCAAAAATTTGGATTCACTAGCTCATTGTCATTGGTTCTCACCCACTCACACTTCTTAAATCCCTCACAATTTGTTGTAGTTTCACTTTCAAAATAAAGTTTGCTTCTTCACCTTCATTATGCAGGAACATTTTCTAGAAATGCATGCTAAGAAAAATGCATTGGCATCGTATCTAACATTTATGATTTGAATGAATTAAAGAGACATGGAGACACTTTATTCCTGGGAAACATCAAAGAGACATGGAGACCCTTTGAAAACTGATATCTAGAATCTATTCCCATTCAGTTTCATCAAAATTTAAAACAACAAAAACAAATTTCCGTAAACTGCTCTAGAGATATGAGGAAGAATGATGAGAATATACTTGTGGATATTGAAGCTCAACTAGAAATTTGTTGGATAAGAGAGGTCCATGGATTTCTCACTAAAGACAAATGTATGGAAAGTTACCTGTGTTGTTTTATTGTATATAGATAACATCAATAGATTTGGTGGCTACACCTTCCTCAATGGTTGGTGCAATACAACTTATGAGTGTGCTACCAAAATGAGATCACATAAATTTATGGAGAAAAACCTCCTTCCATAGAATCATATTTGTTAGGCACATCCAAAGTTCAAAAAGTGGATTGCACACTTGAAAAAGATCCACCATTATTCACACATTTAAAGACAATCTAGTTTGTATTTAAAATTGAATGAACCAACAAGTCGATTAACATTTCTCTAGGCATTCTTTTGAATGCATAGATTAGGTGTTTTCTTATCGCCAATCATATAATAAGACCTCTCTCAAAGCTAAGGGCCGCCAAAAATGAGCGTCGAAGTTCTGTCAACCCTTTATACGAGTCCATTTATATTGAGTGAAAGAAACCTTACCTTCATGTTATTAAGGTTTAAGCTATTATTAGGTTTCTTTTCAATTCACTAGATAACCATAGCATAGATAGGATCGCTGAGAAATACACAATCACAAGAGACACAACATTTATCCGGAGAAACCCTCATGGGGGATAAAACCTAGCAAAAACTTCCTTAATATAGATAGCCAATAGAATGCCAAGAGAATAAATCAAACAAGAAAAAAAGTCCTCTCCCATGTAGTGCACCTCTCTCTCTCTCTGTTCTTCTCCAACTACAGCTCTAGACTTGCGCTCTGATGAACAAGTGAGTGTGTGTCCAAATGAGGTGCTAGCCTCTCTTATTTATACAATCTGGTAGGTGTTGGAGTGAGGTGTCTTTTCACTGGTAGGTCTGACTTCTCAATTTGGTTGTTTATAACCACTTTAATATATTCTAGGGATGAATTTTAATTTATCCCATTATAATTAGGGTTTGAACAATCCACAAAAGGGGATTTGGTCAATTACAATACCTGACATGATCAATCTGCAAAAGAGGATTGAAGTAATGAGTAATACATCAATAATAATTAGAATACTCTTTGCAATTACATTATTTCAACACCCCCCCTTAACCAGAAGGTTATTCTACAATAGCATCGGGCGAGAGAGAGGGCATCATCATCAACAACATCTTGGAACACTGACTGACATATCTATAAATCATCGGAATTTTTTTCTCATCATGAATATCATCATTCACAATAGAGAGTCAAAATGGCATCATCATCCTCATCAGCAAGAGGCTAAGGTAATATCATCATCATCTTCAGTGTGAGGCTAAAGTAACATCATCATCTTCAACATGAAATATGAAATGACATCATCATCATCATAATCATCTTTGACAAGGAGTTGAAGTGGCATCATCATCATCATCTTCAGCAAGAAGATGAAGTGGCATCATCATCATCATCTTCAGCAAGAAGATGAAGTGACATCATCATCATCATCTAAAGCAATAAGATGAAGTGGCATCATCATCATTTTCTTCAGCAAGAAGATGAAGTGGCATCATCATCATCATCGTCAGCAAGAAGCTGAAGTGACATCATCATCATCATCTTCATCATCAACAACAAGAAGCTGAAGTGGCATCATCATCATCAAATTTAGCAGGATGTTGAAGTGGCATCATCATCATAAACTGCATCAACATGGATTAGTATAACACTAATACATCATCATCATCAATAACAACACAAGGCTGATACAACATCAAAATAAACAATATCACAGCACAAAGGCTAGAGCATCATCATCAACAACAACATAACAACACGAAGGTTGGAGCATCATCAACATCAACACTAGGCTCAGAGTCTTCAGCACAAGGTTGGCATCACAACACGAAGCTAGAAATACATCATCACAACACGAGGCTGGAACATTATCACAACACAAGGCTGGCATGTCATCAGCATGAGGGTAACATCATAACACTTAAGTTGGCACATCATCACAACACGAGGCTGGCACATCATCACAGCACGAGGCTGGCATGTCATCAGCACGAGGCTGACATCACAACATTTAAGATGGCACATCATCACAACAATTAAGCTAGAATCACAACACATCAATTAAGATGGCATCAATAATTAAGATGGAATCTCAACACAACAATTAAGCTGGCATCAACAATTAAGCTCGAATCTCAACACAACAATTAAGCTAGAATCTCAACACATCAATTAAGCTGGAAGCACAACACTCGATTGGTATCTCAACACAACAATTAAGATGGAAGCAAAGCACTCGGTTGGCATCTCAACACAACAATTAAGATGGAAGCATAACATTAGGCTTACATCTCGACACAACAATTAAGCTGGAAGCACAACACTCGACTGGCATCTCAACACAGCAATTAATTTGGAATTACAACACTCGGCTAATATCTCAACACAACAATTAAGCTAGAAGAACAACACTATGTTGGCATCTCGACACAACAATTATGTTGGAATCATAGCACTCAGCTGGCATCTCAACACAAAAATTAAGCTGGAAGCATAGCACTAGGCTGGAATATGAGCACAACACTACTCCCCCTATCGAGGGAGGTCCTTTTAGACTATACCGAGCTTATCTCGAAAGTGCTCAAACTTTACATGAGATAGAGGCTTGGTCAACACATAGGTAACATGTTCATCTGTGCTAACATATTGGAGATCTATGGCTCCTCTCTGCACCATGTCATGGATGTAATGGTATCGGATCTCTATGTGTTTCGACTTGTCATGAAATAAAGGATTCTCTGACATCTTTATGCATCTCTGGTTATTACATAGGATCGTTGTTGCTTCCATATCTAGGTTGAATAGACCAGTCAAAAAATTACGAAGCTATATGGCTTCACAGCTGGTAGAACAAGCAGAAATGTATTCTTCTTCTGCTGTACTGAGAGCAATGCTTGATTGCTTCTTACTCTACCATGAGATCATGGCTGATCCCAAAATGAAACAACATCTTGAAGTGCTATTCCTATCAGAGACACTTCCAGGAAAATTTGAATTAGTGTATCCACTTAAAGTGAAATTATGATGTCCATCATAAATGAGACCATAATCTAATGTACCCTTAAGGTACCTCATCACATGTTTTGCAAAAACTAGGTGAACATGGCTGGGTTCTACCAAAAACTGACTCAAAGTGTTCACGATAAAACATATATTTGGTTTGGTGTTCATTAGATACATCAACGATCCAATGACTTGTCTATACAACATGGCATCAATCAATTCTGACGAAGTTTCGACCATAAGCTTCAGCTTCGTTTCCATGGGTGTATTCATGGACTTGCACTCCAAAATATCAAATCTCTTTAGGATTTCAAGTGCATACTTCCCTTGGTTAAGGAAGATTCTCTCTAGGATCTGCTATACCTCAAGACCTAAGAAATAATGCATTAGGCCAAGGTCTTTCATCTCAAATTCTCAAGCAAGCTTCTTATTACATTTGGTGATGAGTTTCTCTTCTCTAGTTAAGAATAAGTCATCCACATACAACAACAATATCACCGGCTCATCATTCATAACCTTGAAGTAGAGGTTAGAATCAAATTTACTCTTGGTAAAGGCCAAGCTCGTCAAAAAATTGTCTATCCTCTACAATATCAAGCTCTAGGAGCTTTCTCCAACACGTACAGTGTTGAGAAATACTGAGAGGGGGGGTGAATCAGTATTTCAAGAAATCAATTGATTTTCTCTTTTCTTTCATTGAAAACCTTAGGCTACTTTGTAGAGACTAGCTATTGTATAGTCTTAAGAAAACAAGAGTGCATTCACAGATCTTATTATGAATTTCTTCATTCATCAGATGTCTATTAAGCAGTAATTTAATGCAGTAAATAACAAATAAACCAACGCACATGAGTAAGTCACATGAACACCAGGATTTAAGGTGGAAACCCAAATCGGGAGAAAACCATCGCTACTGTTGTCTCTGTCTTCAATGATTATTATTAAGAAAATGTTTTACAACATTGTACTAGTGCAGACTCATACTAGTATGCAGGCTTCTACCTGCAGAAGGCTGCAACCTTCTCTCATTTACTAGCCTTTCCTGGAAGGGAGCTTCAACCCCCTGAAGATAGCACCAGTTTCTACTGGTAGAATTCTTCCACTGAAGGCTTTAACCCTCAGACTCACTGCTGACCGCGTTTCATCTATTTTCACACTGGATTAGGCAGTTTCAACCCTGGATTCACATGTGTTCTATGTGTTGGCCATCATCTTCTTTTAGAAGAGACAGTTCTGGCATCTTATTAAGACTTGTATCCCGAAATCACATCATTACACAATTTTCTAGTGGCTATGACAACAACTGCAATTATCTCTAAAGGAAACACAGATCTACAGACTGCAAGGCAGCTACAAACACCTCTAAAACACACATTAAACAAGACAATAAACCTGAAGATGATGCCTTTGCTCTCCTAGTTGCTAGACCCACTGCAGATAACTCTCTGTCAATGTCGATCTGCCACCCAACTACCACAATGAGGTTCCTCCCTCCTCAAACTTTCCCTGCAGCCTCCAGAAGTGACCTCAGCAACCGGTAGATGTCCCTACTGTCAGAAACTTGCCTCCACCTCCTACAAAAAGACCCCTGCAACCAATCAAAATCCTTACCTCTCTCCTTTGCTTGCAGATCTACCGTAGAAAAGAGCATCGACCCCTTCTTAAGACCATGGGTCAAAAACATTCAACACTCATAAGATCCCTATTTCTCTGGGTCCATATTTATAGCTTTGTAAAAATTTTGAATTAAACCTACACGCGCCTTTCGGGTTTTTGGCATTCTTGGTGTTCATTGCTCTTTTCTCTTACAAATTCTGATTCCCAATGTGCTCCTTCCCCAAGCTTTAGCCCCTTCCAGCTACTCAATGGTCCATGTGACCTGCCATCACGTGACCGCCACCATACACTCCTCCATCGAGGTTTCAAGCATTAAAAACCCGATGCGTTCTTTGTGTGCTAGCCCTCCTGGCTAGGCCCTGGCCAATGTGACCATACTCCGTGACCACTAGCTTACCCCGTCAGGGATACGGGGTTTGTGATGCCTCAATGCATACACCCGCGGGATTCCCGATCGTCCAAATCCTGACGCTCCGTTACGCTGACAACTGTTCTCCACCACGCCGCTGTCCTCCTTCTCTGTTGTGCTGACAGTTGTTCCCCACTGATCGGGGTTTCACTGATCATGATTTCACAATTCACAAATCCATTGTCACCGGGATCTCTGATTTCCCGATGAACAAAGTGCCGACGACGCCCGATCCTTTTCCACGCGTCCTTCCAGATGGATGGCTCTGATCTTTCAGGGTGGCCCACACGCTATCTGCTTTATCGAGAAATTGCGTATCACGATTTCGGGGTTTTCGTTGTCAAGTGATTTGGACATTTCAAAGTCCCGATCCCCGATTCTCCGATGAAGCCTCCTGTCGAGCTTCTCCCGGTGGCGCTCGATCGTTGCCATGCGTCCTCTCCAATTGGACGGTCCCAATTATGTCGGGATTTCGAGACTTTCAATGTCCCGGTTCTCACAACCTTGAGAACTCCGATCTTCCGATGGCTTATCTCCCTCGCAACTTCTGCAGATATGATGATTGTCGGCGACCCTCTTCAGCGATCATATGCACCCATCCAAAACGCAACCATACACTGATTTTCTTACATGAAAACTCTTGTTCTTCCTTTGTCTCATCCTTTTCCATCAATGACAATATTTCCAACAATCTCCCCCTTTGTCATTGATGGCAATACTCTTCCTCTATCTTGTCATTGATGGCAATACTCTTCCTCTGTCTTTTCCTCCCCCTTTGACATCAATGGAAAAGATTAAACAATACCATGCTCCCCCTGAGATCATGCTGCATCTTCATAATAATCCTTTTCATATGACCATGCTCATCAGCACCTTGCAACCAATTGAGGCTTCTGTACTTAAGTAGACCCGATCCTCTGCATGGAAGAGACTACTCTCAGTTTTTGTCGGAGATATTCGAACGCTTCCCTGGGTAGAGGTTTGGTAAATATATCAACAACTTGTTCTTTGGAGGGAACATACTCCAATTTCACCTTTTGCTCAAGCACCTGTTCTCGTAAGAAGTGATATTTGATGGGAATGTGCTTGGTCTTGGAATGCATAACAGGATTCTCTGAGATATTGATGGCACTTGTATTATCACACATAATAGAGACAGGGGGTGAACATGTGATTTGAAAGTCTTGAAGGGTTTGCATCATCCAAAGAAGTTGAGTGCAACATGATGCTGCAGCCACATATTCTGCTTTTGTTGTAGATAAGGCA
>ML776979.1:1095474-1108982 GCA_009831015.1 Picea engelmannii
CCTCCTTCAACAATAGCCCATACATCTGCTCCCAGAGACTGAAGATAAGATCTCATCCTTGTTTTCCAGAAGATTAAATTGTTTCCATTGAAGAGTGGAGGCCTGATAGATGCTAATCTGTCTTGATTGCTCATTTTGATTGATCTTCCTTCTAGCAGCTAAGCCTTTTCAGAAGGACCTAGCCCTGATACCAATTGTTGAGAAATACTGAGAGGGGGGGTGAATCAGTATTTCAAGCAATCAATTGATTTTCTCTTTTCTTTCACTGAAAACCTTAGGCTACTTTGTAGAGACTAGCTATTGTATAGTCTTAAGAAAACAAGAGTGCATTCACAGATCTTATTATGAATTTCTTCATTCATCAGATGTCTATTAAGTAGTAATTTAATGCAGTAAATAAAAAATAAACCAACGCACATGAGTAAGTCACATGAACAACATGATTTAAGGTGGAAACCCAAATTGGGAGAAAACCACCGCTGTTGTTGTCTCTGTCTTCAATGATTATTATTAATAAAACGTTTTACAACATTGTACTAGTGCAAACTCATACTAGTATGCAGGCTTCTACCTGTAGAAGGCTGCAACCTTCTCTCGTTTACCAGCCTTTCCTAGAAGGGAGCTTCAACCCCCTGAAGATAGCACCAGTTTCTACTGGTAGAATGCTTCTACTGAAGGCTTTAACCCTCAAACTCACTGCTGACCACGTTTCATCTATTTTCACACTGGATCAGGCAGTTTCAACCCTGGATTCACATGTGTTCTATGTGCTAGCCATCATCTTCTTTTAGAAGAGACAGTTCTGGCATCTTATTAAGACTTGTATCCCGAAATCACATCATTACACAATTTTCTAGTGGCTATGACAACAACTGCAATTATCTCTAAAGGAAACACAGATCTACAGACTACAAGGCCGCTGCAAACACCTCTAAAACACACATTAAACAAGACAATAAACCTGAAGATGATGCCTCCGCTCTCCTAGTTGCTAGACCCACTGCAGATAACTCTTTGTCAATGTCGATCTACCACCCAACTACCACAATGAGGCTCCTCCCTCCTCAAACTTTCCCTGCAGCCTGCATAAGTGACCTCATCAACCGGTAGATGTCCCTACTGTCAGAAACTTGCCTCCACCTCCTGCAAAAAGACCCCTGCAACCAATCAAAATCCTTACCGCTCTCCTTTGCTTCCATATCTACCATAGAAAAGAGCATCGACCCCTTCTTAAGACCATGGGTAAAAAACATTCAACACTCATAAGATCCCTATTTCTCTGGGTCCATATTTATAGCTCTGTAAAAATTTTGAATTAAACCTACGCCCGCCTTTCGGGTTTTCGACATTCTTGGTGTTCATTGCTCTTTTCTCTTACAAATCCTGATTCCCGATGTGCTCCTTCTCCGAGATTTATCCCCTTCTGGCTACTCAATGGTCCATGTGACCTGCCATCACGTGACCACCACCATACACTCCTCCATCGGGGTTTCAGGCATTAAAAACCCGATGTGTTCTTTGTGTGCTAGCCCTCCTAGCTAGGCCCTCGCCAATGTGACCACACTTCGTGACCACTACCTTACCCCGTCGGGGCTACGGGGTTTGTGGTGCCTCAATGCATACAACCGCGGGATTCCCAATCGTCCAAATCCTGACGCTCCGTTACGCTGACAGTTGTTCTCCACTACGCCGCTGTCCTCCTTCTCTGATGTGCTGACAGTTGTTCCCCACTGATCGGAGTTTCACTAATCGTGATTTCACAATTCAAAAATCCCTTGTCACCAGGATCTCCGATTTCCCGATGATTAAAGTGTCGACGACACCCGATCCTTTGCCACGCGTCCTTCCAGATGGACGGCTCTGATCTTTCGGGGTGGCCCACACGCTATCTGCTTTATCGAGAAATCGCGTATCGCGATTTCGGGGTTTTCGTTGTCAAGTGATTTGGAAATTTCAAAGTCCCGATCCCCGATTCTCCGATGAAGCCTCCTGTTGAGCTTCTCCCGATGGCGCTCGATCGCTGCCACACATCCTCTCCATTTGGACGGTCCCGATTATGTTGGGATTTCGAGACTTTCAATGTCCCGGTTCTCACAACCTTGAGAACTCCGATCTCCCGATGACTTATCTCCCTCGCAGCTTCTGCAGATCTGACGAATGTTGGTGACCCTCTTCAGCGATCATACGCGCCCATCCAAAACGCAACCATACACTGATTTTATTACATGAAAACTCTTGTTCTTCCTTTGTCTCATCCTTTGCCATCAATGACAATATTTCCAACAATCCTTCCTCAATTGGTAGACATGAGTCTTTCTATATTTAATCTTCAAATCAATTTTTCTCATTACATTGTACCAATCTGGTACACTTGTTGATCCAGAATATTTTCGACACAAAATGAGAGCAGAGATATAATAAAGAAGTGCACAGAGATATCGTGTATATACAATAATATAACAAAACTATATCAGAGATGCAACCATAAACATAGAGATACAGTAATACACTATTTCTATTAATGAAAGAAATGTACAGAGACTATAAAAATACAGAGTGAAAGACTCGCTAGAATGGTGGCAGCTTATCTCTGAGAAGAGATGTGATGGCTACTCGCATTTGCCAGAAGATGATTACAATGAGGCTCTGAAGGAATTTTTACAATAAGAAGGAATGCCAAAAACCCTAGACATCCAAAAACCTAACCCTAGGAGATGAAACGCCAAAAGTCATGTGGGCCCCGTCTGGGTAAGTTAGTACATCAACTTCCCGGGGTCGTAACTTTTGCATACAATCTCTATTTTAGGCGTGTGATAGCCGGTTGGAAAGGTATCGTTGAGGAGATTAATTTTGTGGGCTCAATAATGACTTAATATATCATTTATAAGCTCACTATTGAAAACCCTTCATTTCAGCCCTCAAAATGGCCCCGAAAGTTAAAACTGCTAAAAATAGTAAATTGCCAAAATTGCCAGAAAACTGTTTTGAGCCAGTTGGAAAAGGTGGGTGGCCACCGATATCCACCTGGATCAATCCTCCATACTTAGGAATAAATGGTCTCCATTGCGTTGAGTTCTTGGGGGAGAGGGAAAAGCGTTTGCTGAATCTACATCTAGGTGAGCTGCTTGCCTTGCTGGAGATGTCGCACTGCTCAGTTTGTGGAAGTTTGTCACAAACCTGTTGAGGCTGAGGTTGTTCAACAAGTATTTCTACATGAGAGGATGGTGTGCAGAAGGAATCTTTATTCTTTGCTGCAACCTTGTCGACCTGCTTCTATTGGATAGAATATGAAGGGGGCGAGGCTGTAGTGGTTGCAGTGTCCTTCTGTTCCCCTTTTGAATAGATTGTGAAGAAGATGAATTTTGCAGTATGAGATAGTACCTTCTGACACTCTTTATGTGGAACAATAGTTGGAACTACCTTTGGTATTCTGTAGAGATTTCCCCCCAAAGTAACAATGACACTACGGGGTCAAGACTCATAAACGACATGGCGTCTCCACATATATGGTTGGCCCAAGAGAAAATCAAAGACATCCAGTGGGGAAAAATCACAAAATACCTCATCCTTGAAGGGTTGGATGCCGTATGACAATCGACACTGTTGGTTGACACGAAGATCTCGTCCTTGGCGAAGCCACCTGATGTTGTATGGTTGCGGGTGTGGTGTTGTCAACAATCCCAACTGTTTGATGAGCTCTGATGGGATGAGGTTCTTCTAGCTTTTGCTATCAACAATAAAATGCAACGGGGTCCCCTTCACCCACATCTGTGAATGAAAAAGGTGCTCCCCCTCTTCAGGATCTGTCAGTTCTTCTGGTTGAATTGTTGCGGTCGCAACAATAGCAGTGGGGTCTGCGTCGATGATATGTCTTTTACCAATATTTTTAGAATCAGATTCTGAATCAAGGTTTGGCTCCTTGTCTTTGATCTCGGCCACCAATGACTGTTTTGAGTGACATTCATTGGTGTTGTGCCAGGGGATTTTATGGAAATCGTACCATTTTCCGATGTCCTTCTTTGTCTTCCCGTGACCCTTCTTTTCCTGTGGCTTGGATTGGTTTTCAGGAGACTATTTGTTAGGGTTGTCTTTGTTATACTTTGGTTGTTGCGGATTTGCAGACCCGAACTCCTGTTTGTTTTGGTGCTTAAATTTTTGCTCGATTTTAACAGCACATCGATAAGCAGCACTGAGTGATGAGATGTCTAGAAAATCCATTTTGGTTTGGATGTATCTGTGTAGAGCCCCACGGTATTTCAAAACCAATTTTTTTTCGGAGTCTTTGATACCCAGTTTGGTGCGCAAGGTATGGAAGGTATTGTTGAACTCTGGAACTTCTTGTCCCCTCTCTTTCCGCAGTGTGGTCCATCTCATGTATTGGTCCTCATAGTTGCCAACATGGTAATACTGTTCCTTTACTACATCCATAAAAAAATCCCAAGTGGGCTTGGCCCCATATATTCCAGACTCCTCTGTGGAACTCTTCTCCCAGTAAGTTTCCCACCAATGTTTGACATGAGGGAGAGATTTAAGGAGTGCGAAGGTGATCTTTTCTCTGCCGGAAAAATTGTGAACAGAGAAATACCCTTCTAGCAGATTTAACCATTTTTCTAGGGCTTCTGCATCTATCTTTCCTTCAAATACAGGAATATCAAAATTAACTTGTACCTTGAAATGCGAGGTGCTTCCAAAGTGGTCGCTCGATGAATATGCGTCTATTGCTATTGGCAGGCATTGAAGGATGTGGGAAAAATTCTCCATCATTTCGTCCCTCTGTCACGTGATAGATTGCTCAAGCAACAGATTGATAGGATCGTCTTCTCCATCATTTTTCTTTTATTCCTCCATTGAGTGTTTCTTGGGTGTGAGAGAGAGATTGTCCTCAAGAGAGACAAGATCGATACCCAACTTTCTATACTAGGACCTTGTTGGGGACATGCACTGAAAAACGATCAAGAATAGACTACTCTGATACCACTGATCCGGATTATTTTCGGCACAAAATGAGAGTGGATATATAATAAAGAAGTGCACAGAGATATTGTGTATATCCAATAATTACAGAGTGAACGACTCACTATAATGGTGGCAACTTATCTCTGAGAAGAGATGTGACGGCTACTCGCATTCGCCAGAAGATGATTACAATGAGGCTCTGAATGCATTTTTACAATAAGAAGGAATGCCCAAAACCATAGACATCCAAAAATATAACCCTAGGAGATGAAACGCCAAAAGTCACGTGGGCCCTATTTGGGTAAGCTAGTACATCAACTTCCCAGGGTCGTAACTTTTGCATACGATCTTCGTTTTAGGTGTGTGATAGCCCATTGGAAAGGTATCATCGAGGAGATTCATTGTGGGGGATAAATCATGCCTTCATATATCATTGAGAATATCTATCTCTAAAAAAATTCATTTAGGCCCTCAAAATGGCCTCGGAAATTAACACTACTAAAAATAGTAAATTGCCAAAATTGCCAGAAAACTATTTTGAGCCAGTTGGAAAAGGTGGGTGGCCACCAATATCCACCTAGATTACTTTCTCAGATGAAAATAAATATTCACAATCATGTTCTCCCTCTATGTGCTTTCTACAAAGAACTTATCTGTCTCACTGTCTGGGAGTATGTCCTCTACTCTCTCAGAAACTGTTCCTTTTGGAACTAGGAATCTGCATCTGCACCTTCTCTACAGTTGAGAATGATTGCTTCATCCTCATTGTAGCTGCTAAAATATGAGAGTAACTCATGTTCTTCTATAACAAAAATAGATTCATCTGAAACTGAGGGTGGCTCAATAACTGATACTGATGATGGCTCTTCTGCTTTCATGGAGGTAACTCTATCTTTCATTGTAGTCATGTCTCCATGACCCAACTAATGTACTCCACCAACTTCCACTCAATTTTAATTATGGGGATTTCTCCCCCTGCATATCATACTATATATGAATCATGGTTGTTTTGGTTGTCTACATAAATACTGGAACTATTTCTTCAATAAGTGTCTCGTCTTAGTCTTCTCCCTTTTGTTGGGAGAATCCTCTGGACATACATCAGGCTTTGTATATCTGCAACATGTTTGATCTGTATAGATCAATATTGGAATTCAATATTGACTTCTCTTCTCACAGAAGAATCCATATCCTAGTCTTTATGACTGGCTTCCTTCTTTGTCACTGAAGCAAGGGAATCTTCCCAGGAGATTTCATATCTCCTAGAAGTTTCTGAAGCTAAGATCTAGTCTTCTCACGACACCTGTCTCCCAGTCATGAAAGTTGACTCTTCACCTAATAATTTATGTGATCAGGATTACTCTCATTTTATTCTAAGTCTATAAGGACTTCATCATCTCTTACAGGGTATACTTGGTGTTGAATACCAATTCTATAGGTGAAAGAAAAAGTCAGGATTCAAACGAGTTTTTCTTCCCGTTCTAATGTTCATTCATATTTGGAGCCTTCTTCTCCTTTCAATCAATCTTCATATGAGATACTCTGAATCTCAAGAGATAGCTTCTTCTTCATCTTCTTTGGTACATGAGTGTACATGGTCATGTACATAGTCTACTTCATGTCTCATATAATATGTTGCCTTCAACAACCTTCACTATAGCTTCCTCAGAGTTATCACCTATGACCTGAAACAAGGTCAACAAGCAAGAATAATACTCTTTTGATAGTAGTAGATAAAAAAATAGCATGAATAATCATCACAGTAGCTCCTTTAAAGCTATCACTTGTGACGTGTTTGAAGTAAGGATCAAAAGTAAGAAATACAATACGAAATGAGGTCAACACTCTTATAGTGTTGTGATCAACCATTCCTCCATGGCATCTTGGAACTAACATAAGAGGTTTCTCCTAGAGGAGATGTTAGTTGTATCAGGAAAATGATTACATTAAGCATTTATCTCAATATTCTCACATTCTACCAAGTATAATACTTTTCAAAGACTTCTGTCTTAACTATAGTGTTTAGTTGTAAAGGGGTAGTTATCAACTTGTCATGTTCAACTTTGAATATTATCAACTTAATTAATCAAGCCTGGAACCTGGAGCCTTTTCCTCAAGAATGAATGTGCTTTCTTTAACCTCTCTTTTGTACTAAGACAATATGATATCTTGACAGAAGGTTGGGTTAGAGGGTAAACTCTATGATCTAAACTTTTAATCCATCTAATACCTTGACTTGGATTTTGACCAAAGGTTAGAATGATGGTCATAGCTTCAACATGCAACACTGATCAAAATAATTTCATAACAAATAGATGCATATCAAAATAATCACACCTGGGTTGCATTATTCCTCTAAATGTGTTGGATCTTGATATCCTTCTAGATCTATGGAAATCGATTCCTTCTCCTGCAAATAACCTTTAACGCTTAACAATTTAAACATATGTGAGTACATACCTCTGATAGGATTTGTAGGTAGTGGCACCATATAGTAGCAACGACAATGATCACCAACTCTTAAAAACTTCAAGGGTGACTACAACTGGTACTATGATTGATACTGCAACTAGTACTGCAACTACAATTGAGACTGCAATTGGTTCTGAGAGTGCAACTGCAACTACAACTTAGGGTTTTATGAGGAAACCCTAATTTTTCAAACTTCAAATTTTGAAATTCTGATCGAGGGGATAGATGTGCTGAGCTGAGGTGAGTAAGCTGGTGCAATAAGATTTCTGAAAATCCAACTGTTACCCCCTCAAACTTGACCAATGAATTTTTTTACTGGTGCTTCTAGTTTTCTAGTTTTTTGGTACCGGTGAAAACTAGGGCTTCACCTTCCGGGAGATCTACCCACTGAAAAGGTGCGCTGAAGGTGCCAAAGAACTCCTTGGGTTAGGGCGCACTTTTCTAGATGGTTTTGAGGCTGAAACTATTCTTCAATCAAAATTCCTAATTTGCATGTACGACAACAATGACGTTTTTATTCTTCTTGTGAAAGAAGCTCTCTTCATCTTAGCTCTGATACCATGTTAAGGTTTAAGATATTATTAGTTTTTTTTTCAATTCACTAGATAACCATAGCATAGATAGTGTCACTGGAAAACATACAATCAAAAGAGACACAACATTTATCCTGGGAAACCCTCATGGGGGTGAAAACCCAACAAAAACTTCCTTAATATAGATAGCCAATACAATGCTAAGATAATAAATCAAACAAGACAGAAAGTCCTCTCCCATGTAGTGCACCTCTATCTCTCTCTTCTTCTCCAACTGCATATCCAGAATTGCGCTCTGACGAACAAGTGAGTGTGTTTCCAAATGACGTGCTAGCCTCTCTTATTTATACAATTTGGCAGGCTCTGGAGTGAGGTGTCTTTTCACTGGTAGGGTCGACTTCTCAATCTGGGTGTTTATAACCACTTTAATATATTCTGGGGCCGAATTTTCATTTATCCCATTACAATCAGGGTTTGACCAATCCGCAAAAGAGGATTTGGTCAATTACAATACCCGACATGATCAATCTGCAAAAGGGGATTGATCTAATGAATAATACATCAATAGTAATTAGAATACTCTTTGCAGTTACATTATTTCAACACCTGTAGGGATTGATGAAGAGTTAGTTCAAGCATATACTGCTAGGACATACATTGGAATGGCTATTACTCTCACCACTAATCTCAATAGCATGTAAAGGCTTCATGAAGATCATAAATACATTGTGATAAAAAAAATTGTACTTTGCAACAAGATGTTGAAGAATCGACATTCAATATTGAACATATTGCCTTGAAGAATACTTCATATCATGTAAATATTTTTATGAATCGACATTGAAGGTTGATAGGATTAATGGTATAAATATGATTTATTTAGTGTGTATATTTTGTAGGACTCTTTGAGGAAGAGAAATAAAGACAACGTTTTATGTGAGAGTCATCACAAGAGTTTAATTTGGTTTTTGGTTTACTTTAAGTTTCAAAAACTTGGATTCACAAGATCATTGTCATTGTTTCTCACCCACTCACACTTCTTAAATCCCTCACATTTGTTTGTAGTTTCACTCCCAAAATAAAGTTTGTTTCTTCACCTTCGTTATGTAGGAACATTTTCTAGAAGTGCATCCTAATAAAAATGGATTGGCATCGTATCTAAAATTTATTGTTTGAATGAATTAAAGAGACATGTAGACACTTTATTCCTGGGAAAATTCAAAGATACATGGAGACCCTTTGAAAAATCATATCTAGAATCTTTCCCCATTCAGTTTCATCATAATTTAAAACAAAAGAAACAAATTTCCATAAACTGGTCTAGAGATATGAGGAAGAATGATGAGAATATACTTGTGGATATTGAAGCTCAACTATAAATTTGTTAGCTAAGAGAGGTCCATAGTTTTCTCACTAAAGACAAATGTATGGAAAGATATTTTTGTTGTTTTATTTATATAGATAACATCAATAAATTTGGTGGCTACACCTTGCTCAATGGTTGGTGCAATACAACTTATGATTGGGCTACCAAAATGATATCATATAAATTTATTTCTGGAAAAAAAATTCCTTCCATAGATTCATATTTTTTAGGGACATCCAAAGTTAAAAAAGTGGATTGCACACTTGAAAAAGAGCCATCATTCTTCACACAATTAAAGACAATCTAGTTTGGATTTAAAATTGAATGAAGGAACAAGTCGATCAACATTTCTCTAGGTATTCTTTTGAAGGAACAAATTAGGTGCTTTGTTATCTACAATCATATAAGAAGACCTCTCTCAAGGATGAGGGCCCCCAAACACTAGTGCCAAAGTTCTATCAACCCTTTATACGAGTCCATTTATATTGAGTGAAAGAAACCTTAGCTTCCTCTAGGGATAGATGAAGAGTTAGTTCATGCATCTACTTCTAGGGAATACATTGGAATGGCTATTACTCTCACCACTAATATCAAGAGCATGAAAAGGCTTCATGAATATTGTAAATACATTGTGATAAAAAAAAATTGTACTTTGTAGCAAGATGTTGAAGAATCGGCATTCAATATTGAACATATTTCCTTGAAGAATACTTCATATCATGTAAATATGTTTATGAATCCACGTTGAAGGTTGATAGTATTACTGGTATAAGTATGATTTTCTTTAGTGTTTATTGTTTGAAGGACTCTTTTAGGAAGAGAAAGAAAGACAATTTGTTATGTGAGTGTCATCACAAGAGTTTAATTTGGTTTTTGGTTTACTTTATGTTTCAAAACTTTGGATTCACAAGCTCATTGTCATTGGTTTTGACCCACTCACACTTCTTAAATCCCTCACATTTTGTTGTATTTCCACTTTCTAAATAAATTTTGTTTCTTCACCTTCATTATGCAGGAACATTTTCTAGAAATGCACGATAAGAAAAATGGATTGGCATCGTATCTAAAATTTATGGTTTGAATGAATTAAAGAGCCATGGAGACACTTTATTCCTGGGAAACATCAAAGAGACATGGACAACCTTTGAAAACTCATATCTATAATCTATCCCCATTCAATTTCATCAAAATTTAAAACAACAAAAATAAGTTTCCATAAACCATTCTAGAGATATGAGGAAGAATGATGAGAATATACTTGTGTATATTGAATCATGACTAGAAATTTGTTAGCTAAGAGAGTTCCATGGTTTTCTCACTAAATACAAATGTATGGAAAGTTACTTGTGTTGTTTTATTGTAGATATATAAAATAAATAGATTTGGTGGCTACACCTTCCTCAATGGTTGGTCCAATACAACTTATGAGTGTGCTACCAAAATCAGATCATGTAAATTTATTTATGGAAAAACACTTCCTTCCATAGACTCATATTTGTTAGGCACATCCAAAGTTCAAAACGTGGGTTGCACACTTGAACAAGATGCACCATTCTTCACACATTTAAAGACAATCTAGTTTGGATTTAAAATTGAATGAGTGAACAAGACGATCAAAATTTCTCTAGGCATTCTTTTGAAGGCACATATTAGGTGTTTTATTATCTCCAATCATATAAGAAGACATATCTCAAAGCTATGCCCCCCCCAAAAATGAGCGCCAAAGTTCTGTCAATCCTTTATAAGAGTCCATTTATATTGAGGGAAAGAAACCTTAGCTTCCTGTAGGGATTGATGAAGCATTAGTTCATGCATATACTTCTAGGTAATACATTGGAATGGCTATTACTCTTACCACTAATCTCAAGAGCATGCAAATGCTTCATGAAGATTGTAAAGAGATTGTGATAAAACAAAATTGTACTTTGCAGCAATATGTTGAAGAATCGACATTCAATATTGAACATATTGCCTTGAAGAATAATTCATATCATGTAAATATTTTTATGAATTGATGTTGAAGGTTGATAGGATTAATGGTATAAATGTGATTTTATTTAGTGTGTATATGTTGAAGGACTCTTTGAGGAAGAGAAACAAAGAGAACTTTTTATGTGAGAGTCATCACAAGAGTTTAATTTGTTTTTTGGTTTACTTTAAGTTTCAAAAATTTGGATTCACAAGCTCATTGTCATTGGTTCTCATCCACTCACACTTCTTAAATCCCTCACATTTTGTTTTAGTTTCACTTTCAAAATAAAGTTTGTTTCTTCACCTTTGTTATGCAGGAACATTTTCTAGAAATGCATGCGAATAAAAATGATTTGGCATCATATCTAACATTTATTGTTTGAATTAATTAAAGAGACATGGAGACACTTTATTCCTGGGAAAATTCAAAGAGACATGGAGACCCTTTGAAAACTCATATCTAGAATCTATCCCCATTCAGTTTCATAAACATTTAAAACAACAAAAACAAATTTCCATAAACTAGTCTAGAGATATGAGGAAAAATGATGGGAATATACTTGTGGATATTGAAGCTCAACTATAAATCTATTAGATAAGAGAGGTCCATGGTTTTCTCACTAAAGACAAATGTATGGAAAGTTACTTGTGTTGTTTTATTGTGGATAGATAACGTCAATATATTTGGTGGATACACCTTGCTCAATGGTTGGTGCAATACAAATTATGATTGTGCTACCAAAATGAGATCATATAAATTTATTTATGGAAATATATCTCCTTCCATAGACTCATATTTGTTAGGAACATCCAAAGTTCAAAAAGTGGATTGCACACTTGAACAAGAGCCACCATTCTTCACAAATTTAAAGACAATCTAGTTTGGATTTAAAATTGAATGAAGCAACAAGTCGATCAACATTTCTCTAGGCATTCTTTTGAAGGCAACAATTTGGTGTTTTCTAATCTCCAATCATATAACAAGACCTCTCTCAAAGCTAAGGGCACCCAAAAAATAGCACCAAAGTTCTGTCAACCCTCTATACGAGTCCATTTATATTGAGTGAAAGAAACCTTGGCTTCCTGTAGGGATTGATGAAGCGTTAGTTCATGCATCTATTGGTAGGGAATACATTGGAATGGCTATTACTCTCACCACTAATATCAAGAGAATGCAAATGCTTCATGAATATTGTAAAGACATTGTGATAAAAAAAAATGTACTTTGCAACAAGATGTTCAACAAGTCGATCGACATTTCTTTAGGCATTCTTTTGAAGGCATAAATTATGTGTTTTATTATCTCCAATCATATAAGAATATCTCTCTCAAAGATAAGGGCCCCAAAAAACTAGCACCAAATTTCTGTCAACCCTTTATACGAGTCCATTTATATTGAGTGAAAGAAACCTTACCTTCTTGTACGGATTGATGAGGCGTTAGTTCATGCATCTACTTCTAGGGCATAAATTAGGATGGATATTACTCTCACCACTAATATCAAGAGCATGCAAAGGCTAGATGAAGATTGTAAAGACATTGTGTTAAAAAAAATTGTACTTTGCAGCAAGATGTTGAATAATCGACATTCAATATTGAACATATTGACTTGAAGAATACTTCATATCATGTAAATATTTTTATGAATCAACGTTGAAGGTTGATAGGATTAATGGTATAAATATGATTTTATTTAGTGTGTATATTTTGAAGGACTCTTTGAGGAAGAGAAAGAAAGACAACATTTTATGTGAGAGTCATCACAAGAGTTTAATTTGTTTTTTGGTTTACTTTAAGTTTCAAAAATTTGGATTCACAAGCTCATTTTCATTGGTTCTCACCCACTCGCACTTCTTAAATGCCTCACATTTTTTTTTTTTTCACTTTAAAAATAAAGTTTGTTTCTTCACCTTCATTATGCAGGAACACTTTCTAGAAATGCATGCTATGAAAAATGGATTGGAATCATATATAAAATTTATGGTTTGAATGAATTAAAGATATATGGAGACACTTTATTCCTGGGAAAAGTCAAAGAGACATAGAGATCCTTTGAAAACTCATATCTAGAATCTGTCCCCATTCAGTTTCATCAAAATTTAAAACAACAAAAACAAATTTCCATAAACTGGTCTAGATATATGAGGAAGAATGATGAGAATAAACTTGTGGATATTGAACCTCAACTAGAAATCTGTTAACTAAGAGAG
>ML776979.1:1121707-1139773 GCA_009831015.1 Picea engelmannii
TCTTCTTTTAGGTCACTTTGACTTCTTTGACCTTGGGGGCTTCAAGCCTTCATGTGGGGGTCATTCATCTTCGTAAGGCCATAACTCTCAAACCATGAGGAGTTATGTGACATTCCACATACCACCGGAAATGGAATGACAAGAACTATCCATCTAGGAAAATTTCACCAACAATTTCCTTGATATTCATCTCATTATTCCACATACAAGCATGGGTCCTCCAACCATTCTTCTAGGATAACTCAATTCGTAAAGCGTCTTCTCGTGAGGGATTTCACCATAAGGGGACCACTTTGGAGTTCATCCATTTGTGCACCTTATCAATCATGATAAGAAAATAATGAGAGAAAGGGTCCTCCAACCATTCTTCTAGGATAACTCAATCCGCAAAGCGTCTTCCCATGAGGGTTTTCACCATAAGGGGACCACTTTGGAATTCATCCATTTGTGCACCTTATCAATCATGATAAGACAATAATGAGTCATCTATACATTTTTCCAACAATGCATCATATACCAATGAAACCACAACGATCCATCTTCATCATGTATCAGTGACAACTCATTGATACATCTTCATCATATCAATGACAACTCATTGATCCATCTTCATCTATGCATTCTCATCAAGGAAAATACATATTATATTACATAAATCATCAATCAATCAATACTTTGACATCAATCAATCACTTGACATCAATCAATCAAACCATTGGCATCAATGACAACATGATCCAACATAGAGAAGGACTTCCATCTAGATACCAGGTTAGGGAGAAGAGAAAACAAAGACAATCTCAAGTGGGGTTTAAATGATTGGAGTCGCAACAGTAGGATAGCATTGTATGGATTCCTGTACAATTTTTAAGTGTGTGTATGTAGGTTTCAATCGAGATAGATACATATATGCAGGTTTGCTTAAGGAAAGTCATGTAAATCTAGGTAAGTATTAAATTACAAGGATATACAAAAATGCAAGAGGTTACTAGGATTTTCAGGTACTATCTACGGTTTTATGTATTTATCCGTGAGCCATTATCCCAGGTACGAGAGTCTTTGTAAGCTTTGAGGTTATTTGAATGATAATATTAGTTGATGGGAAAAATATCTTTGTGTATTGTGTATGACATTTTGGTTTCCATTATTTCTTTCACTATATTTATTTGAGTCGAATATTCCAGTAGTGTATGTTGTTTTGTGAGATCCTAATTTGATTTACAACAAATAAATCACTAGATAACAAGATAATAAGGAAATTTTTGTCTTGCATGAGAGATTTCCAAAAGAGGGATTACCAAAATATGTTAGTGTGTCATGTGCTCTATAGTAATAATAATAATAATTATTATTATTATAAGGTGGTCATGATAAGTACTTATATAAATAAATAATAATAAATAATTATATAATAATTATGATAAAGAGGCCATAATGGTTCATTAAAATAAATATTTATTATGGATATTTGGTAATAAATGAAAATTGTAAAATAAGTAATGGTAATTGATGAAGAAACCCTAAAATATAATAAATAATTAAATAATGGACCCTAGGGATTGAGTTCTTTACCAAGGATGAACTCTATATAAGGATGTAAAAGAAGGAGAAAATGACATCTCTCCTTGGTTGGTCTATAGAGAGAACAAGACTAAGGAATTGTTGGTTGAGTAGTTGACTAGGGGCTCAGGGGTGACCAAGATTAAAGTATCAAGATCTATGGTTGGGTGGAGAGTAGTCCCCCATTTTGTTGTTTTGTTTTTCCATATCAAGATGGGTTTCTTGGAAGAAGGTGAGTTCATCATTTCTCAGTGCTCCTAAACTTTATTGAATTTTATCTAGTGATTTCTGTAATCAAGTTTTTTTTAGATCGAGCCATTACACATGTATCAAAGTTACTTATAACCCTTAAGGCCTACGGGTCTTCTAATTAGGTTTATTTTTTATTTTTTAAATATAGGGGTATGATATAAGGATTGGTAATATTTTGGATATTTCCTTTCCAAGATCAAAGCACTGTTGGATAGATATAGAATATTATCTGGAAGTTATTTTTCCTTGGCTACTAATATGGATAGCTCTTCTTTTTTTTCTAAAATTCTCATGGAGTGGAATTATTATTGATCTAATTGAATTTATTTATAGGTTATATTGATTATGACTTAGCCCATTGATAGTTGTTTACTTGACCACATAGTCATTTACTTGACTACATATGGTTTTTGAATCAACAAAATAATGTATCCAGACCATGCATCTGCACTAGGACTGGACCACCGACCCTGTGAATCTTGTGAATCCTGATGCTCCAATTGTTTTCAAGACAGAAAATTGACTCTAAATTTATTATGAATTCCTAAAATATAGGAATTTAATTCACTATGACATATTAATGTTTGGTTCCTTTCATATATGAAAATCACATTGTAAATTCTGGTGCAAATGTGGAGTTTCCCTACTAGTTGGCTCAAGATATGTGCACTAGAGCACCTGTCTCTATGAATAAACCAACTTTCTATAACCATTGGCATCTATTTGGTCTTTTAAAATTTAGATGGATTTATAATTTGTAGATGATTATGTTCTATAAGACGAAGGCCCGGTTTAGTGTTATTTTGAAGTAAAATCCTTTTTTGTGACATAGCGCAATAAATCATTATTAGAAAATCCATGAAAAAAATATTGCAAATATTTTCCTTGAATAAATTTAAGTTATGAAAACAAACAAAAATTTAAAGCTCTAAGAAGAATTACCCCATTTATCCCCTTTAATAGAGTGCATCTAGGGAGAGGGCACATGGACAAAGTAGGCATTAATTTGAGCCTCATAGATGCTTGAGTTGCGGGTAGATTTGTTATGGTTCGATGGAGGCTAGTGGACATGAGAGTTTCATGGAGGAGGTTAGTATCTTGACCATATTTATGTTCTTCATATATATATATATATGAAGAACATAAATATGGTCAAGATACTAACCTCCTCCATGAAACTCTCATGTCCACTAAGATNATATATATATATATATATATATATAGTTTTCTGTGTATTTATTTCCATATCTTATTATATGATGTTTTGTAGTTGCTATGCTCCAATAGCAAAGCTTCTACAAGTATGTGTCACCTTTTATAAATTCACCACAACCATTTTTTTATTATGTAGAATCCTCAAATATAATGTTCTTGTATTTCTATAGGTCATGGTACCATATGGTGATGATCCATGTCCACCTGGGATGGACAAGTCACCCCCTTCACAAGTATCATGTGTTGAGTTAATATTTTTTAAATGTTAAATTTTTTAAAGCTTTGATACCATAAGAAAGAAAATAAAATGCAAGAGAAATAAAATAATACGAGAAAATAGTAGCAACACATAAATCATGCACCGTATTTATCTTGTAAAACCCATACTAGGAAAAACAAGCTAACGGATCTATTGGTTCCTTGACCAAATCCAACCAAGTGATATTTCACCGCTCAACTCTTGGAACATTTAATGGAGTATCACCATCATTTTAAATTATTTCATTGCATACAATCCATGGGTTATAAATCCACAGGTTACCAATACCATGTGCTTGAAACCACCATTGTTTAACTAACAACTTTGATGCTTTCACGGAGTCAAGTTTAATCTAACATTCTCCCCTTTAAACTTGACTTTGGGTTTCCCATGACCAAATCTGACCAAAATGGCCAAGTGAGTCTGCATTGCTCACCTCCAGGACCTACTCCCGTCAAATTTTATAACCAGGGTATATGGAAATCCAACATGCTCCCCACTATCACCTAGGTATACATATATAATTTACTGGTAAGTTACCAAGGGTACGCTTGCCTAACGAGGTCTTACAATCATATGCCTATTTACACGCAATAAATAGTTTCAACTCTATAATATTTTTTTTCCATTATTTTTATTTCATAACTTATTCCTCCATCCTCTCACCTTGCCATTGCTCGTCTTCATGCCATCCATGCATTAGTGAAAATAAAATCCAAACCATAATTGTGTACCAAGTCATTTTGGATCATCATCCCTAAACACTTCCACTCCTCCCAGGAAAATATCGGTGCTATCATCTCCATAACCGATACCATCATGCAAGCTATTGATCTAGGTATTTTCATTTTCCACCACCACCACAGTCATCATTACATCCTCCATTTCCTTTAAAATTCACCAATTTATCATTCATTCATGGAATAGTCTTCTAGGTGGGATGACCATGCACTGCTCCTCATGGGATTTCTTTCATTGAAACCATATCTCTATAATTCAGAAGTTATGTCATTGGGAACTCCATATTTCTTCATCATCAAACCACTCTCACGAGTGAGTGAAGGTTCTCCTTTATTTGATACCATAATATTTGTAACCACACTACTTCCTTTATTATATTAGTGGTTTCGATGTATTCAACTTATATACTTGAGAGTACCAATACAACCTGTCTTTTTCTCATCCAACTGATTTCTCCTCCAAATAATTTAAACATATAGCCACTTGTATATATTCTCTGATCTAGATCTCTAGCCTAGTCTACATCAACAAATCCGTGCATTTATAAAACTCTATCCAATCCCATTATTCCTTGTTAGCAAAATCCATAAGTAGTAGTGCCACAAAAATACTTGAAAACCCTATTTGATGTTTCCCAATGCTCCTTTCCTAGTTTTGACATATACTTGCTAAAAACTCCCATTACATATGCAATGTTTAGTCTATTACATAGCATTTCATACATCAAACCATGAACCACACTTGCATACAAGAACATGAGACATGTCCTCTTCCTCTTCCTGTGCATTTAGACACTAATACTTAGATAATTTTACACCTACAGGAATAGGAACCTTGGTCAGTTGACATTCCTACATATTAAACCTGTGCAATATTATCTCAACATACTTCCTTTGATTTAACCATAGTTTATAATCCATATGGACATCAGTGGCCACCTACCTATTCCACTGGCTCAAAACATTATTTCTATCTTGGTAGTTTTCTATAGTGTTTTCAAGTCCTAAATTTCTAGGGTCATTTTGAGGCGCTAAATGACATTTTTTTGGCACGATAGAGCCTAGTAAATAATTCTCAAGATGTTTACTTATCATATAGAAATTTCTAATGGGATATCGAGTGCCCCAAATGAATATCATATCCAACGTTCAAACCCCTAGGAAGTTGACATATCAACTAACCACACCGGGGCCCACAAACCTTTTGGTGTTTCATCTTCCGAGTTAAGGTTTTGGATGTTTAGAGTTTTTTAATTGATACTTTATGTTAAAAGGCCTTTTGGCCTCATTGTAATCACTTCTTGCAAATTCACATAGCCATCACATCTCTTCTCAAATATAAGTTTCCGCCATTCTAGTGAGTTCATTTCACTTTTCATTTTTAGAGTTTCTTCGTATTTCATTCATTAATAGAAATTGAGTATTATTGTCTCTTTGTGTTTCATTTCATTCCCTTGCAAATATGAATCAGTTGTATCAAAGCGGTCTTCTCTTTATATGTTTCTTTGTTCATGTCCCCAACGAGGTTAGGGTATAAGGTTTTGTGACTGAAACTACTTGAGCCTATGGAAGATTGTCCTCACTGACCCCAACTACCTCCCATCACAGAAGAGAAGAGAGATGAGGGATTAGGAGATCCTATTCAAATATTGTGCAAGGAAATCATCACGCAAAAGAGGGATGATATGATGGAATTTTTTTCTCAAATCCTCTGACGACAACCAACAAAAACATACACATCTTCATCAAGCGGCCACTTTGGAGGCATCGCCCCCTTCAAGGTACGAGTTAATTTTGATATTCTCGTATTTGAAGGTCATATAGATGAAAATTCTTTGGAAAAGTGGTTAAGTCTACTAGAAGTTTATTTCTCTATCCAAAATCTCTCCAATAGGGAAAATATCACCTTTACGCTCCTTAAGGCTATCCCCCATGTCAAAAATTGGTGTGAGACTTACTATGAGAAACATTACATAGATTCTGAAATGTTTGGGGCTGAACCCACTTTGGAATCATTCATGGATGTCATTAAGGAAAAATATTACCCTATTGGAAACTATGACAACTAGTACATGAGATGGACCACACTGCATCAAGAGAAGGACCAAACAGTGTTGGAGTTCACACATACCTTCCATACCTTGCGTACCAATATGGGTATCAAAGACTCTGAGTGAAATATGGTTCTAAACTACTGTGGATTTCTACATAGGTACATCCAAATATAAATGGAGTTTATGGACATCTCATAATTGAGAGCTACTTATTGATATGTTGTGAGAATCAAGAAAAAATTCAAGTAGATGAATAAGAGGGAGTTTTGATTTGTGAATGAATCACATCAGAAGTGTGGAAAAGGAATCCCCATCCCATAGAACAAAAGGCAAAGAAAGAACAGACAAACTAGAGACAACCGGTCTAATCTATAAGAAAATAAGGGTAATGGAAAGATGAATAAATACTCTGGGAATTTGTGTGAGTTCCATAAAATTCAGTGGAACAACACTGATGAATGTCACTCGAAGAACTTATTAGTGGCCATGATGAAATCCTTATATTCATATCCATTCTCTCACCTTGATTCAAAGCTAGACAAGGGGAAGAAGATCATTGATGCAGAACCCATTTCCACAGTCGCTACCATCAAGGTCCAGCCAAACGAACTAGAAGAGGTAGAGGAAGGTGAAAACCTTTTTCACTGGAATATCACCACTGCATTTCATTGTTGATAGAGGAATCCAAAATATCCTAATATCAGCTGAAGTATTCAAGCAATTGGATTGATTGAAAAATCCACATTTCCAGCCATACAACATCGGGTGGCTCATCTAAGGATGAGATCTCCACATAAACCAATAATGTCTCCTGCCCTATGGAATCAATACCTTTAAGGATGAGGTATTATCTGATGTTTCTCGACTTTAATTTTGTGATATTTTGTTAGGCCATACATATATGTGAAAACATCATGTTGTATATGAGTCTACACCTCATAGTGGCATTGTTACTTTGGGAAGAAAATTGTACAAGATACTAGAGCTAGCTCCACCTACTGTAATTTCTTTGGTCTTATCTAAGCAGTTGAAGAAGGTCACCTCCGAGACTAGGAAATCTATCCTCCTCATAATTTTCTCTCAAATTGAATAGAAGGTCGTGGCCACATCCACGTCCTCTACACAGGGATTCTCTATGCAACAGAAGAAAGTGGACAGAGGCATGTAAGAATACCAAGACATCTTCAACTCAAAAATATATACTATAAATAAATGGAGTGAATTTGAGGTTATTGACCTTGAGAGGAACCTAAGAGTGCTCCAAAAGGATATTGAACATTTCTACAGGATGACTGCTATGACTAGCTAGTTAGTGATAATAATAACAAAAGTAGGGATTAATCATGCAAAGCTATATTAAACCTCAAAAGTGAATAAAATACTATCTAACATGCGTGAAAAATATATAAATTGTAAAAGGGTCCTTGATCCCTCTTGGATGGGACCTACCCAAGAAGCACAAGGAGCCTAAAGGAAACTTTAATGGACTTAAAGAAAAACCATATTTATTTCATAAATATTTGTAATACACCAAGAGTAGGATTACTCTTATTTCTCAACAAAAGTCTTCACAAAGTATCCATACAATGCTTCTCCAAAAATTCTCTATATCTTTCTTTCTCTTAGAGTAGAGGTCTACATATATCTAGAGAGTTCGACATAACTTCCCTAAATCAAAGAGAGGAATGTGTAAATGAGGCATCTTATCCCTTTACACATGCATGTTCGACTATTGTTGATTAGAAGTGGTCATAACTGCACAAGGAGCGCTCTTGTAGGTAGGTAGGGAAACTTTCCCTTGATATTTGGCTGGCATCTTCTTGATGGAAAAAATTCTCTTGTTAGTGCCCTTGAGTCATGTAGTTTGAATTGGTTGGTGGAATACACATATTTTGACAAAAAAATTAGACAAAAAAGGTTCATTCAACACAAAAATCCACCTCAACATACATTCATTAAGAAAAATGAAAAATACCCATGACTTCCTATTAGATATAGTTAATAAGAAAATAATAATTCATTTTATGGTGGAAAAATGTGCTAAAGATGAGCCCTTGGAATGGACAATAATGGGGCTCATCATCACCCCACAACTGAACTTTTGCACACCCTTTGTGCAACTAAATATTATTTTTTTTCTATCCTTATTGTTGCTAGTGTTGTTGTGTATCCTATTTTTATTCACTAGGATGTTGTTATTCAACATTTTCTTGTTGTTCATCACCCTGCTACTACTCAATGCCTTGTTTCTACTCAAATAATTTACTGATGGCCACAAAATCTGATGGCCCTAGGAATAACAAAAATTACTTATTGTACCCTTCGCTTTGTACCTTACTTTGTCATCCCAGGGTTCATACAACCTTAAGAGGTGAAATGCACTATATGTGTAGTATTCAATTGTTGGTATAAAAGGTCTAAAACTGATCAAGGGATGAAAATGTGCAGGAAAATAAAATGACTGAAATCAGCTCTGAACTATTTTCTTGAAGCAAACAAACCAATATAAAAGTATAAATAATCTAGATTGCATGGACATAACTTATTCTAAATGCATTAAAGAATACTGAATCAAGAAGATTAAACTAAAACAAAGAAGATGAATTCAATCTAAGCTATGATAAAAAGTTGTAATAGAAGTAAAGCTACACTAATGCATAAATAAAACAAGTTAATTGTATAACCATGTGATCAATGTTAGTTTAAATGTCCTTTTTATTGTTTATTGATTTTTTCATGAAAATAAGTTTAAGCTAAGTAAAAATATGAAGCTGGAACAAACTTATAGGAGATTTGTATAGGAACCATGCATTTCTACAGGAATTGTACAGTTTCTATAGGAAACTCCTACAAGAAGAAAAATGAGGTTCAAAAAGGTAGAGTTAGTCTTTAAAAGCATGAAAAAAGATAAATTATAAATAAATGGAGTGAATGTGAGGTTATTGACCTTGGGAGGCACCTAAGAGTTCTCTAAAAGGCTATTGAATATTTATATAGGATGTTTGTTGTGACTAGATAGTTAGTTATAATCTTAATTTTTTGGGGGATTAATCATGCAAAGATATATTAAACTTCAAAACAGAATAAAATACTATCTAACATGCATGAAAACTATAGACATTGTAATATGGTCCTCAATCCCTCTTGGATGGGCCCTACCCAGTAATCACAAGGATCCTAAAGGAAACTTTAATGAACTGAAAGAAAAACCATCTTTATTTCATAAATATCAGTAATACATCAAGAGTAGGAATGCTATGATTTCTCTACAAAAGTCTTCACAAAGTCTCCATACAATGTTTCTACAAAAATTTTCTATATCCCTCTCTCTTAGACTAGAGGTCTACATTTCTATAGTATTCGACCTCCCTTCCCTAAATCAAAGAGAGGAATTAGTAAATGAGGGATCTTAGTCGTTTAACCTTATATATTCAACTTTGTCTGATTAGATGTGGTCATAAATGCACAAGGAGCGCTCTTGGAGGTAGGTAGGGATAATTTCCTTTGATATTTGGTTGGAAGCTCCTTGAGGGAGACACAATCCCATGTTTCTATGTTGTTGGTGCCCCTAACTCCTGCAGTTCGACCTGGTTGGTGGAATACACATATTTTGACAAAAACATTAGAGAAAAAAGGTACATTACACACAAAAATCCACCTCAACATACATTCATTAAGAAACATGAAAAATACCAATGAGTTACTATTAAATATGGTCAATAAGAAAATATAAAGTCATTTTATGGTGGAAAAATGTGCCAAAGATGAGCCCTTGGAATGGAAAATAATGGGGCTCATCATCACCCCCCAACTAAAATTTTGCAAACCCTTTGTGAAACCAAAATTTGTCTTTTTCTCCTTATTACTGTTGTTGTTGTTGTTTATCCTACTGTTGTTCAGTAAGATGTTATTTTTCAAAATTTTCCTATTTTTCATCACCCTGCTACAACTTAATGTCTTGTGCCTCCTCAACAAAATGTTGTTGTTCATCACCCTATTGTTTCTTATAGAATTCTTGTCTCATATCCTAGGCCACATATCTGGTGATAGCTTGCTAATCATGGTATCACTTATCCTTCACATTTCTGGAACATTCTTCTTATTCGTTTTCTGAATTGAGATTAATCATAAGTGCTATAGGGAGAAGAAGTGGATGGCTCATCCTTAACCCAATCCATTTAGTCTTCATTTTCCTCAAGGTTTCTCTGTACCAGGGTGTCCTTAGGAGGGAAAGTTGCAAGATATTGGGGGAGTGAGGTTTTCTGATCTATAAATCAAAAGGCAAGGAGTGCCACCTCTTGTGGTAGACCTATGTTGCTTCTTCTCCCAATAATATGAGTGAGTCATGAATATGGGCTATTTCTTCCCTTTTTTTGGTTTTCCATCCTAGAGATACATCCCTATGAAAAGAAAGGATATGATGACTATTTATGACATCTCTAGGCCTAGTAGCCTTAGCTCTAATCCATATGGGTGTTTGTTTCTATTCTTCTTTATACTTCTTGAATTCCTCTGCCCTCATTTCTTCATGCCTTAGTAATGATTCAAAGGCCATCAATTGGACATCCCCCACATATGGATCGAGATTCCAATTGTAGGGGTGTGGAAATATGAGGTTATGTAGGTAGAATTCACACAATTTATCTTTTTCCTCCATATTACATCCCTCATATGCAGCTAGGAAATATTTGGGGGTATCAATATTGAATTTCACTATTTCATCCAAGTGTGCAATCTGATTCTTATGCCACCGTTCTTTTAGGAATAGTGTATATTTCCTAGATGGTGGTATACATTCCGTCATCTCTATAGACACTTCAACTATTTTCTTGATTTTTTCTTCCATAAATTCCACCTTTTCACTCTTCTCATGAAGATCCTTTATTTCCTTGTTCGATTGTTGCTGCAACTTCTAGTTTTATACTCTCATCTTCTGGTTGTATTTCAATTTTTCATAGTCATAATTTAGATTTTTTCTTGCACAAGTTGGATTTGTTTCTCCAATTCTTGAGAAGTATTCTCTGTAGGTTTTTGTCTATTATCTTTGCCACCCTTTTCCACTTGATGACATCAACCTTGTCTTTCTCCAATTATAAAAATGTTGAATAAAGAATCTTTTCCATGGGGGTTTTTGTTTTAGAGGTTCCTTCCATTGGTCTTTATTATTTCACTATTGTCTCATGTTGAGACTCCTTCCCATTTGTTTCTTTTTGTTGTTTTAGAATAGGATATTCCTTGACCTCTTCCACTTGGGATGTGATGGTGAGTGGAGTGGTTGACATTGGGAATTCCTTATTTTGACTCCTGATTCTATTGGAACTCCTTCTTCTGGTATGTACCTATTATTCATTGGTGATTTTCAAGGGGATGACAGTGGGGGTTCCTAAAGCTTTGAAGGAATCATCCACTTCCTTGCATTTTCCATCTAACTTCTTATTTATCTTTTTCTTTTTATATTTTGACTTTTTGGGCCTAGTGATTCTCTTAGGTTCTTATCCCTTTTTATTTTCCTATTCATTCATAGTTGTCTTAACCTATTCAAATTACCATTGATCCATGTTTATGAAATCTTCCCAAAAACTTTTGTGCCATAACCTCCTAAGGGAATCTAAAATTATCAGCTTGATGAGTACATGATGTGCGAAGAATTCTTGTTTTCCTCTTTATACTTTTAGGCTCATCTCTTTTAATGATTGAAGGAGGAAGTAAGGGATGCTCAGTTTTTGGTGGGGTTACAAATTTGGAAGGTTCCTGAGATGGTGAAATAGTCTGAAGTTGTAAGAATATACCACACTCATCTTTCCCTCACATGTAATGAATTTAATGATATGCTATGTTACTTTCAATCATGGGTGAGGGAGGATTTCCATTATGATGTCATTTTAATCTTCATCAGGTTTCTCATTTTGGAGGAAGAATTCCTTCTTGGAATTGATGGATTCTTTCCTCTCTTCTTTATCTCAAGGGATTCCTAAGGGAATAATAGAAACCTTGTAGATGGAGGCCTCATTAATTCTAAATTTTAGTCCCTTATTGTGGTCACATATTATTGTTTTTATATATTCTAGAAATTATGAGAAAACTCTATGGATACCTCATCATCAAATCCTCTGAGTCTTTCGAAGTATCCTAACCAATCACATCTCTGGACAATTTCTACTATCTTAGGATTATTATAAACCATGGAAGGATTTGTTGGTTCTCTTATTTTGAATCCATCTCCCATGATTGTTGTCAAGGATGATGAGTTGATTTTTTCATAAGAGATCAAGGTTGGTTATTGGTTTCCTATAGAATGTTCAAGTTGAACTGTTTCTTAGAGAGGATGAAAAATTGATATGGTTTTTAGGAAAACACGGTGATAAAAAAAAATTCAGCAAGGGTTTTTCTTCAGAGAAAGGAGGGAAAAAATGAGGGTTTTCTTGACAATTCCCAGGTCGATATGTTTGTCTAAAACATATTTCTATAGGAACTGTGTAAATTTGGATTCTGTAGGATGCATTTTCAGAGACTAAAAAAGAACTCTAGTGCTGAAAGGATTCAACCATAGTCCTATAAACATAAGCACTTTGACAACAACTCAGGATAATTTAACACATCGAGAGGATGTTGTTTTAGAATTGCTCTACAAGACTATGACTATGGGAGAAAAAATGGGTTTTTAAAAGATGTGATTTTCTTGTTGATCAAGAACCCATAAAACCTACAACACTACCCATAAGTCTCAAAAAATCACAAATATTGAAATAATGTTATTAAATGTTGGGATTTTAGAATTGTTTCTTGTCCTAGGGTTTCACGGTTACCTATAGTGATTATGGTCTTGTGGCGTCCTTAATTGATCTTACATCGATTGTTTTTCTTTCCTTCCTCACCTGCAAGATTGTCTTCTTACTTCCACACAACTTTAATTACCCCTTATTTCTTCAAATTTCAAAATGGTGCTCTGATTCTCTTTAACTCCGAGTTGTGCCCCCAAATTTTGGATTGGACTATTTTCTTGTCACAACATTCGTCTTGATGTTTTGTTTATTCCTTAATTTGTGCTTCCTAACTCATATCGACAAACCTCCACTTAAACCATTTAATATCCATGTGCCAATTCGAATCTTGGCACTAATTATGGCCACCCACATTGACAAGACACAAATTTCCTCATTCTTATCACCATATAGAATTAATAAATGCTTGACCATATGAAATAAGCATAGATAGATATGTATGAAGAGTAATTAAATTTTGAGAGGATAAATAGTTATCTTACCTTTGTTTACCTTTTCATAGACATTAATTTTTCTTCTTGCAGGTGGCTGGAGTAATGGAAAATGGTGATTTTTCTTCAATTTTTCTTGACATCCTCCTTGAGATAAAATATTTAATGCATTGAAATATCATGGTCACCAATCATTCTACAAGATACATATTTTTGTGTCGTGTTGAATATTTTCTACAGGATACAGAGTATCCTGTAGAAGTTGTTTTTTTCTATCTGAGGGTGTATCTGATGAAACAAATGGTTAGATAAGGTGGTTTGATTACTTATATTAACATTTGAATTGTTGGTTTTGGTGTTGACTATGATTGTCTTCCATTATTTGTATAATTGGCCTTGATAGGTTGATCATGTAGAATCTTGTAGGATGATCCTGTAGAATAACCTTGTAGGTTGTTTTTATTGAAATAAAGGATAGAATGAAACATGTTGGATATGGAAAGAGGTATGAACGATGGGAATGAAAAACATGGATAAGCATATGGATATGATGAAAAATGTTATGTATTAATGGTGAAATAAAATTGAGAATGGTTACTATCGCTATTGATTTTTTGTTGACTATTGTTTTTATTCTTATGTAGATGGCTGCAACAATGAAGTTTTGGGTACCTGCAAAACAAAATATTAGAATAATTTTTTTTCTTTTTTTTTTCTAAGGAAGAAGTGCCATCATTGGTTTTAACCAATACCCTGCCTCATCAAGCCTCTGGGAGGTTTTCCTGGTGAGGATATTCATTTATTTCTCATATTTGAGACTCCCTCCATTAGAGGTTTTCACCTAAATATATTTCCTAAATTCCTCTAGGAGGTTTTCATCCAGTATTTTTTTTTTTTCATATCTCTTTATTCGGATGGATTGAGAGAAGTTTTTCTAACAATCACATCCAGATTTTGTTTCCTCATTTTTGTTGTGAATTCTTCTTATGTCAGGGGCTTATTGTAAGTCTTTAGTTTGAATCCATTTACCAATAGGGATATTCCTTTCTCATCAATGGTTTTGATATGAATTGAACCATTATCATAACACTTTTCAATAATGTAGGTTCCTAACCACCTAGTCATCAACTTCCCTTTGAAGTCCTTAAACCTTGAATCATATAACAGATCCCAATCCCCTTCTTTGAACTTGATGTACTTATTCTTCTTTTTATTCCAGTATTTTCTTTGTTGATGCACTACTTTAGCGTTCAAGAGGGATTTGATTCTATACTCATCTAAGGAATTAGGTTGGATCAACCTTTCTCTTTGTGTTGATTGTAAATTCATGTCTAATGTAACTACTATTCTCAATGTATGATATTTAAATTCAATAGGGAGCATGGATTTATTACCATAGACTAATTCAAAAGGAGTAATCCCTGTGGTAGTTTTCCATGTAATGATGTATGCCCATGCTTCTTCTCTGAGCTTCTTTGACCAATCTTTCTTGTTCATGCTCATTTTTTTGGTGAGTATGTTTTCTAACTCTCGATTGGTGATTTTGGCTTGATCATTTTCTTACGGATGGTAGGGTGTTGACTTTCTATGGTGGATGTTATGTTCCTTCATGATTTATTCAAGAGTCTTGATGTAAATTGAGTTCCTTTATATGTGAGTATCTCCCTTGGATAATCAAACCTTTAGAATATGCACTCTTGGAGGAATTCAACTACATTTTATTATGGGGCATCCTTAATGGCCTTTACTTCAAGCCATTTTGTTAGATAGTTTGTGCATACCAATATGCGTTTCTTTTTCCTTGATGGAGGATCAATTGGGCCTATGAATTCCATGCCCCACTTTTCAAATGGTTCCAATCATACTTGGGGTTGTAAAGGCATCTCATTCCTCCTTGTAGGTTTCCCCATTCCTTGAAATTCATCACAATGTGAAGTGTATTTTTGAGCATATCTATGTAGGGTTGGCCAATAATATCCAAATTGTAAGATCTTATACGTTGTCATATTGGTTTCATAATGAAGTACACATGGTTCATCATGAAAAGCACGAAAGATATCATGCACCTCATCTTCTCTTATGCATCTCCTCAAAATTTGGTCTTGGAAAAGTTTGAACAAACAACCTGCAACCCAAGTGTAGTATGAACGTTTCCAGACAATATTTCATCTCTCCCTGTAGGAGAAATGTTGAGAGAACTTTCATGTTGTTAGATAATTTTCTATATCATCAAAACAAGGGGTTTGTGTAGATATGGAAAATAGGTTCTCATATAGAAACCAATATCCGATCATGCCTTCTTTAGTAGGACTAGTCAACCATGATACAAATTCTGCAACTACATTTTTCTTGCCATGCTTAACAAGATTTGTTAGATAAAATTGTTGTAGCAACAAAAACCATCTAATCATCCTATCATTAATGTCAAGCTTCTTCATCAAGATTCTAATCACAACATTATTTTTTTATACGAAAACTTTATACACTATAACATAATGTCTGAATTTATTGAGAGCATGGATAACTGCTAAAAGTTCTTTCTCTATCAGAATGTAGTTGAGCTCTGCACCAACTAGATTTTTATTTATGAAATATATTTCATAGGGTTTATTTTCTTCATTTTTTCCTAATACTTCTCCTACAAACTTGTCTGATTCATGATTGTGAATGTGAAATGGAAGAGTCCAATTGGGACCTTTTAATACAAGAGCACTTGATTGGGATTTTCTCTTTTATTGTCTCAAAATATTGTTGGCAGTTCAAGGTCCAATAATAATATAAATATTTGGAAAACAAGGTAAAGAGAGGAGAAATTATCTTACTGAAATCCTTGATGAAACTTCTATAGTATATTTCATGTCCAAGGAAACTTCTGATATCGTTTTGTTTCAAAGGTGTAGGAAGTAGGGAGATGATTTTTTTTTTTTTGTCTACTTCAATGTTAAGACCTAATATTGGCTCATTACCCCTTATTTGGGGCATTATACATTAGTAATGTTATTTTATTTATGTTGTCTTTATTCCATTAGTTGTAGTTATACCTCCTAGTCTCCTATATATACCAAGGAGACATTTTCATTTGGAATCATCTTGTACTTGAACATTTAAGTGGGGTAAAAGGGGGTTGCCCCCTCGAAGAGGCTTATTATCTGAAATTATCTCTTTTTCAAGGCGTTGAGTACTTTGTATGAGGTTTTTCTATGCTATATTGATATTTGGTTCCTAACATATGGTATTAGAGCTCAAGGTCTTGGGGTTTCGCTGCTACATCTGAGACACCTTGGAATTTTTGCTATAACTTGTTTTCTACAACATTTCAGAAGGAAGGACTTGGAGTATATTTAGTAGACAGATCCAGGTACATTCGGTTAAAGTTTCAGCTCCTGAGGCCTTATACTTTCGGAGATACAACCTATACAAGATAGGGTTCTAGAATCATCCTGAACTGAGTCATTGCGGAATTTTCGCTATAATTTTTTTTTGTAATGTTTCAGACCCTGAAATATAGAGGATATTCACATAAATTAGTAAGGTATCTGTGGTAATAATTTCAGCTTCTGGGTCATCTTACATTTGTATATAGACCCTGTGGAATATAGGGTATCTGACTAGTCCTATTGACTAGTCTCAAGAAGGTATTCCAGGTAAAACAATCATAAATTCTTCCTAGAGTATCCAAATTGAGTGGGACTAGTTTCATTAGATATTGGACAGTCTATAGTATTTATGGTACAAGTTTCAGAATTTTATATAAATTATTGTGTGTGGGGCACACTATATAAGTGAGATCGCCTGGAAAGGCCAAAAATCAGCAAGTTGTGGGGAAGTTACCGTAAATTTCACTTGTCACATCCAATTTTGATCAGAACTGTGGAATTGCAGAGAAGAAATATCAGAGAACTACATAAAAGAAAGTATCATACCCATAAGGGCCGAAACTTGTGAGATATAGCAGAAGAAAGATTGTCTAGCAGAGCCACCTCAAAATCAAGATTCAAAAGTGATATTTGGCCAACATGCCACCCAAAAAGGGAACTTCTACACCAAATAAGCTTCCAAACAATCCTACTTGAACTCTTGATGAAGGTGAAGAAATGCGTAGGGACATAAATGATTTACAAAAGAAGATAGTAGAAAAAGATGAACTACAAGAGATGGAAGCTAAGTTGGAGGAAAAGATGGATGGTTTAAAAGAGGAGATCATGGAAGTATTAAAAATTTTTGTAACAAATAAGACACCTGAAAGTGAAAGTGCATCCCATAAAATTCATGATGAGGACACAAGGAAGGTGAATCCAGAATGGAGAAACTCCAACTTCGGGTTGAAGACCAACCACGTTCCTAAGATCGATATGAGGAAGTTTTATGGCAAGGACCCAATCACATGGATACTTCAGATGGAACAATTCTTTGATCTACATAATGTGTCACATACACAAAAGGTACGAATTGCTTCTTTATATTTAGAACCAATCAATTTGTATGATATCGATGGCTTTGTTCTCGCAAATCACTCGTCACTTGGACAATTTTCATGGAAGAAATGATAGCACACTATGAGGATACAAGCAACCATACCTTCTTTAGCCAATTGATAAATCTCAAGCAAAAGGGTTCAGTTACCAAGCATATTGAGAACTTCCAAAGATTGAATATAAAGGTAACCGATATTCTAGATGAGCACTTGATTGATGTATTCATAGGAACTTTAAAGGATAAAATTCAACATGAGGTTCGCCTTTGGGAACCCAAATCATTGGAGAATGCATTTAA
>ML776979.1:1140266-1150950 GCA_009831015.1 Picea engelmannii
TCCAAAGGATCATTGATAAGCATTCCAAAGTATTTGAATATATTCCCAAAGGTCTTCCACCCACTCGAAATCATGATCATGAAATTCACCTAATTCCTGGGAGTGTTCCTCCTAACATCAGGCCATATAAATACCCTTACGCCCAAAAGAGTGTAATTGAGTGCATGGTTGAAGAAATGTTAGAGGCTAGCATTATTAGACCTAGCCAAAGTTCTTACTCTGCACCTGTTATAACCCTAAATTGCACCATACATGCTTACCTGGCATCAGGCCATCTCAGATCCCTTCTTTTCCAAAGCACTGCTGAAGAACTCTTTTAAAAAACCTCTTTTATAAAGGCCCATGCGCCCTACTCCATTACTACATGCGTGTACACGCTATCTGACTTAAAACAGCCCGCGTGGACCAACAAAAGCACGAAAGAAGGAAAGTTGTTGAAGGAACACACAACTTTGGGTGATTTAACTGAAACTCCCTGCCATGCATGGCCGAGGGTTCGTCCAATTACCTAGCTCCTTATAGCCTATAAAATAAGGGGTAGGGGTCCCATTTGGAAGAGGAAAAATATAGCAAAGAAACTCTGCCCAATTGCATATTCCCATTCTCCCAACCCTTTAGCCATCCTTGTGCAAGAAGAGATACAAAGCAAAGAAGTTGGAGGACATTTGAAGAGGAGCCCAGGATCAGGATTCACGAAGCAGTGGCCAGTCTCGACATTTGTAAGTTGATTCATTTAAAGTAATAAATAAATGATTTTCCCGTCCCACTTTATGAGTTCTTCATAGTACAGTAAATATATGTTTGAATCTCTAACCCACTAGTCTATAGGTAAAATGCATGTGTAGTTTGTTTCTTGTTTTGCATACAGGTCAGCTTTGAAAGGAGGACTGCTAACAAGTGATCAAGCGGGAGGAAGGATCGACACTAAACATCCAAAACAAGGTATGTTGGTCTAACCATGTATTTGCTGAAAAGAAATGGGGTTTAAGTTAGGGGACGAAGGTAGAAAGTAGATTTCTTTTGGTCATATATGCATGCATAAAATAACCCTATTTGCTAGTCCGTAAGGGGATTTCCCTCACAAAAGAATTGGTGACCATATTGGGGAAGTCTCTAGGGTTCCTGGAATTTTGTTTTTTTTTGGGTAGTTTTAAAAGACTAGTTTTCTTGCCTATTTTTTAGTTTCTGTAAAGTCTAAGCTAGCAGAGAGTCTGGTTTCCCATACCAGTTGTCTCTGTTATTTTCTTGACTGTGTTTTTTCGAGACCCACAGAGGTACAGGCAGCCTGCATAATGTCTGCATGTGTGTACCCACACCCTACTCTCTTACAGCCCATGTGTGAATGCTAGTTGAAGAAGTAGTAGTAGCGTGTAGATTCTAGAAATTTTTTGAGGAAGTCATCCTCTTCCCTGTTATAATCAGTCAATTTCAGGGGTTTTCTGAAATCTGTCTAAGTCTTGGTTGTTTGCAGTCTTATCTCAGATTAGTTTGTTTTACGAATTTTTTTTCCTTACATTGTTTTCCTTGTTTCTGTTAAAGAGAGTGTCTAAGCCTTCAAGAGATCCTGGTTATCAATATCAGTGGTCTCTTCCTGGTTTGGATTGTCTGTCTTTATTTTTTCTCAGAGTTTAGAGATACACGCGGCCTGTAGAAGGTCAACCCGCGTGTACACACCCTCTGGCTCTATACAGCGTGCGTTCACACGCTTGTTGTTGGATTATCAGTAGCATGCTTGTGAAGGATAGTTTTTGTTGAGGGTAAGGCAATCATCCTTTTCCTTGATGAGAGTTATACCTCTCAGGTTTTTGAATCTATGTCTTAGCAGTCAATAACTTAGGATTAATACTAGCCTTAGCTCGCTCTTTCCCATTTAAAAGTTGTCATAAAAAAAAAAAAATTTTAGGGTTTTTAGACAAGTGTGAGAGTCATTTTTTAAGTTGCTAGTGTGTGATTTATTGAAGTGATTCTTTGCGATATGTGATTTAGGCTAGAATTGTTTTTATTGGTTTTTTACTTGTTGGTATTTTCCTTTTTTCTTTATCAACATTTAAATAAATAAAAAATCTCTTTCATTTTCTTGTTTGGTTGAAGAGTGTGATTATGCATTATTAGACAGGGAAAATTCTTGTATTTCATAAGTTTTTTTGCAGTTTACTTAGATCATAAGTAGCTCGTATTTGAGTGAAATTCCTTTTGAGTTTGCTGTCCAAAATCTTAGAAAATTAAAAAAAAAAAAAAAAAATTGAAAAGTTGTTGAAATTTTGCATTAAGTAAAAGTTTTTGTTTCCATATTTTTATTCATTTTTACTTTCGTCTTTTACACATCATCAGTTTCACTTTCATACCCCTTGACATAAGACAAGCCATAAAATTAATGCTAAATCTAAAATTTATTAGACTTTTATGTTTGTAGGGTTAACCAACTAGTTCAGGATTAGGGCCTTGGATTAGGTTGGAGAGGAAACTCTTCAAGGCCATTAAAATCAAACATTGGAGTCTGAGTTAGGGAGTGTCCAAGTCCAATATTGCGAAATTTATCTAGGACCCCCCTCTAATATAGGGGATAAACATGATGTCGCATGCAGAAAGGTAGCAGAGATAACCCCTCCAAAGATAGAACAATCGTAGTGGAGAACACATATAAAGGGCTTGTTTTGGGATTTCATCGATTGCATTTGCCACGGGGCTTCGTGGGTCTTGAATCTGTTCGAGGTCCTTAGTTTTCTTCCAGACCACTTGCTTTCGATACCCTTGATAGTTTTCAGGCTCGATACCCTGCTCATTGTGGTCTACCCGACTTTCGACTATACCCGCCTGGTGACTATTCGCGTGCTAGCAACCTAGTTGCCTATCGTTTTTAGGGACATACACAGGTGACTACGGGGGTATACCATGGTACCTAGGACAAACATCGAGCCACGCTTTGTAGAGTATACCTAGAGGGTGCTTCCATTTTCGAGTTTCACTTGCACCGCTAAGTTTCTCTAGTGTTGGTTGTTGTAACTGTTCTTACAATTAATTTAGTGTTTGCCTGTCTTATCTTATAGGGACTTTTTTTAGTGTGTGTTACTTTTGAACGTTTAGACTACCCTAGAGTTTCTTTGATCTTCTCACACAGTGGAGGATCATGAGCTCCACCGGTCATGAAGGCTTCTTGGCCTGCCGTCAGTTACACTAGAGCCACCCCCGCCACCATTAAGGCAAAAGCTAGACCAACAAGGGTCTTTTGAAGCGACTGGGTCACACGCAATTGTGCCTGACCAACATCTGGAGGAATCGACCATTTTGGACCTTGGAGTGAGCTCTCTTGGCCCAGTTGAAACCCCAAACACTAATTTCTTGGCACCTTTCATCGTACTAATTCAATTTTACGAGCGCCAGACAGTGTCTCACATAGCAATGGAAACAAATGTTGTTACTCCTTTTGGGAATTCTTCAATTCCCACTACGGTTGTCACCACAGGAGAGTTTTCACCTCCTAACCCACCGTCACCAGTCCAAGCCACCATGGTATCGACCACCTATACATCGCACAGTGGTCCGATCCCATCTTTGGCGGTGGCCATAACCCCTTTCACACCAAGTGGGACAGGCCCTCTGTTCTCATACGAGATGCCTAGTTTGGGTACAAGTCTTGTACTTTCCTACTCCACTTTACAGACTTCAGGTCTATGGGTAGGGAGCTCTAGCGCTCCTCTGCAAGGTCACATGGGGGGCACTCCTGCTCATTTTAATGCTTTCCCTTACGGAGGAGGTCATATACCTCCTTTTTCCCCTTCACTCGGTGGCTTGCATCAACAATCCGTCGGGCAACCTACACACCATAGTTTATTTGGAGCAGGGAGTCAAGGACCACCTTCGCATAATATGCCATTAGGTTTGACATCATTTTGTTTGATCAAATCGTTTGGTAACAACGCCTTCTCGTTAGCCGCCTTCCCGACTGGGGGAAATCCCAGTTTTGGACAACCTATTCCTATGCAGGGTATTATTCCTGCATAGGGGGCAAACCTAGGAACTTCTTCCGCATCAAGGCCTTGGAATTCTTGGCAGGGATCCATTCCCTCATCTAGAATGCCGATCTGGGGTAATTCTTTCCACAATCAATGGAACCCCAGACAAACTACTATGCCTATCCCCATGGGACCGACATGGGGCAACCCTTCCCAAAGTCCTTCAAATGTAATGCATGCCAAATCATCTATGTCCTATTTTGGAAATCAGCCGATGATGTCTCCACATACACAAAATCCATACACTGGCCAGGGCCATGGTTTCTACCAGAATTCGGGCCAGCAACCGAACTTTTCCTAGAAACCTGGTGCCAACCAAACTTCAGGTCCATTTTTTCCAGGTTATCACCAACAACCCAAACTACCCTTCCTGGCGAATTTGCACTTGCTAGATTTGACAAGGTTGTTGAATGACCCTATCTGTCACGATCCACGTTGGCCTCCTATGTTGACGAAGTTGCCTTCGAACATCCCAAAGTTCGAAGCCAAGCCTAACGAAGATCCAAGAGATCATGTGACTACCTTCCATCTTTGGTGCTCATCTAACTTGTTGAAAGACGACTCCGTACAGTTGCGATTGTTTCAACATACTCTCATTGGGAGTGCCACAAAATTGTACATTGAGCTCGATCTCTCAAGATACTCTTCCTTCAGTGAACTGGCGATGTCTTTCCTAAACCATTTCCAATTACCTGTGAGATACGACGCTGGCACAGGGCTGCTCGCCAATTTCAAACAGACAACATCGGACCATATCTCTCATCACATCCGAGAATGGAGACATCGAAAGAGTTTAATTAAGGTGGCAGTCCCACCAACATTCCTTCTTGAGTGGTTCCTTAAGTCTTTGGTCCCACAGTTATCCAAAGACGTCATGACATCGGGAGTATTCTCCGAAGAAGATGCCATCATGCGGGATCAACAATTTGAGCTCATCTATTCTCAGTCTGGTTTATTATACAACATCTTTCCATATGCGCCACGCTCAATACTTGATAAAACTATACAGAGAGTTGGACCACATGCCGATGGTATTGTTGGTTTAGCACAAACAAAGCCCGCTGAGCAATTGATGAAGTAGTTGCAACAATTATCTATGCAACACACAGTGTCCATCCAAACTACTACTTTGGCTTCTCCCCCTACCAAAACGTCGAAGGTACACATAGTGCAATTGACTAACCCAAAGGCCACCTAGCAGCCTGAAGGAAAGAAAAAACAATGAAAGAAGGGTAAGGGGGATAAAAAACCTACCGATAATGCTGGCGAGGACAACACTGAGAAACATAAGGTGAGGTATCCATGCAACTTGTGCACGGAAGACCACCCGACCCATCTATGTCCTCGGCTTGCAGAAGCCCAAAAGTTTATGACACAACAACAGCCTGTTGTGTTGACCAATCCATTTCAACATGGGAAAAATCTAACCCAAGCCTCTGCAAGCATGGAAGGGGGCAGCCAAGAACCCTCTCCACCTACGAACAACCCCGCATCCGCGAACATATATATGGTGAGGGGTGATGCTTTTATATCGACTAGAGCGCATGACTATAGTAAACCAAGGACTTATAAGAAGGGTAAAGAAGTTGAACTCCCATATCTTCTGCTACAGATTGAGAAGACGTTGGGAGAAACAATGACATGCATTCCCAAAGGTGCATTCAAAAAATATTCTCATAACCCAAACGCAAGGGCCACCCAGAACTACTCTGTGGTGGAAGATTTATCACAAACCCCTTGTGCGATGTCTGCTTTGGAGGTCCTCCAAAGCTTCCCTTCCCAGAGGAAATCCTTGTCAACCACTTTAGGATCTACCAAGACTTGTAATCTGGGTACAATCATGCTGGATACAACTGACTTAAAACCTTGTCTGCCTTACCACATAGTGTTTCAGATAGTAGTGGCTTATCCCATGAAAAATTTTACTCGAAATATTTTCCACATGGTGGTTGATGACGGCACCTCGACATGCGTTATGTTGTTGGCATGTTGGAAGGCTGTTGGCCAACCCGTTTTGTCTCCGTCACCTACCCTCCTCACCCCTTTTGACGGTCATTCGTTCCGACCACATGGCATCGTTCCTTCTTTCCCTGTGTAGTTAGGAGGGAAGACCATGTGTGTTCAAGTAGAGGTAGTCGATGCTCCCCTCGATTATAACCTCTTGTTAGGAAGGAGTTGGACTTATTCCATGCAAGTTGTGGTTGCTACATTTTTCCAGGTCTTGTTGTTTCCACACGAGGGTTGGATAGTGACCATCGATCAATTGTCTTTCTCTAGACCTAACCCTGCATTGGGGGCATCCACGGTCCCAATGATTGATAATACTCAACCATGTGTTGTCAATGTAGGGGTTTGTTTGTGCCCATATTTGATGGGTACCTTCGATTACCCGCCCCCTCAAGGCGATATCAAGTTTATATCCAATCACCATAAGGTTGAGATTTTTCAAGTTTCGTCGTTCCGCACGACTTACTTCGACGATCCATGGATAATTCCTTCCCCATCGGCCATGATGGACGGGACAGGGCACCTGAGCATGTCCATGCCCTTGTCTTTTGTTGAATTAGCATACTCTTTAATACAACAAACTTTAGCCCACACTGATCCAACTCCTGCACAAGATTTCGATCCACTTCTAGAGCCTATTTGGGCTCAGGGTTATCTCTCTCACACCGATTCATTAGACTTGGTCTTGCCCTCTGATGAAGCAATAATTGAAGCAATGAATAGTCTGGACAAACCCTGGGAAGATCTTCATCATAGATCATACTTCCTCCCAGAGTTAAGCAGAATTGAAGTCGAAGAATTCACCTTGACTATGACTGGAGATAGGTCTTGTCCTATTAATCCCTTAGCTACACACGAGATCTATGCTGAGGGTAATATGGAAACCATTGATGAAATTATACCTATCAATATCTCCAGAACCCCTGGAATTATAGATAATGTTTTCTTTGGAGCATACTGCTCCCCCGAGGAGATGTCAGGCATCGACCCACAAAGAGCCGATCATGAGATAACTTTGTTGTTTTTCAAGATCGCTTTAAGATCAGAAAGCAACATCCGGTGAGACTGCATTTATGATTTTCGATATCATCTAGATTAACTGAGAAAAGTAACCTCTACGGGTCTTGTTTTAAGCCCTTTTCAGAACCTCTAAACATGAAAAGATTGTCGAGCGATCTTGTGGCCTTTCAAGCTCGTTAAACTAAAATTTGAAGTCATGTCTTTCCGGCAGTAGTTTACCCCTTTTTCGGTCTGGACGGTCAACTGTACAAACAAAGGTATACTGTATGGAACTTTAGTTCTCTAGAAGAGTACTCTCAGGTATTATTTTAACCCTTTTTCGGGTCTAAGGGACTAAATTTATGAAAAAGGAACCTCCACGGAGTCCATAGTTAAGCTCTTTTCAGACTCCCTAAAATTGAAAAGATCACCGAGTGACCTTATTCTTTCACACTCGTTAAAATATTCCAAAAGAAAATTCCTGACGGAGTCCATAGTTAAGTTTTTTTCAGACTCCTTAAAAATGAAAAAATGGCCGAGTGATCTTGTCCTTATCAAACTCATTAAAATGGTTTTGTATGGACGTCTTGTCGGTGCTAGTTTACCCCTTTTTCAAACCAACTAGACTATCTTCAAAAAAGGTACCCCAGTGGAGTCTCCTTTTATGTTTTTTCAGACTCTCTAAATATGAAAAACCACCGAGCTTACCTTCTCTGGGCTCGTTAAACTTACATCGAAGGATGTTACCATTGCGTGTTTTGTTAACCACGTTTTAATATCTTATACACTAGCCTTGTAACAGTTTGCTTCTGCGTTTTAACACCCTTGGCCCCCGGAGGATTTTTCCCGAGTAGCATTATTTTGAACATCAGTATTTTCCTTGTGCCTTGAACTTGTATGTTTGCAACACTCGTTCCTCCATTGTAACGTAACATTCCTTTATTCTTTTTCCAAAAATTATTGAAACAGAAAAAAATTCCAAATATGCCCCAAAAAGAGGAAGGGAAAAGTATTTTCTTTATTGGAAACATAATGAGTCGCCCTTGGATAAAGTACATCTGTCTGTTTGTCCATCAAACCCTGGGATTTCATATGACCTTAGGAAGCTGTTCTCGCTACATAGAGCTGTGTCCTCCCCCGTTTGGTTATTCTTCCAAACATATGGAGAGTTTGCGTTGCCTCCTGCCTCGTAAACTTATGTTAATGCCATGCTGCCTGAGTCTCATCATTTGTCATGCTATTGTCCAAGGGAAGTTTGTCATGAAGCCTAAGTCGGCCCCTCTGCAATTTATCTCTCACCCTCATACCCGACCATCCTGAATGTCCAATCAAGTCCTTGTTCGAAATCAATGAAGCCTTCAGCCTGATCATCAAGTCCATGAACGACGAGCCGTCGAAGACCTCTGGGTAGTATAGTCGTACACTCATATTACACTCCTACCTGAGTTTTGAATATTTTGAAGTCGTTGCTCGAGCTTTGAAGACCTCATCTCCAACCATCGGGCCGTATCAGCTTCTAGAAGATGGATACTCTGTATATATATATTTTTTATTTCGAGATGTATCTCCGCTGTGTATTGTTCACGACTACTCTTTATATAGTTATATGACATGGATCTATAGTGTATTTGATTGGTAGCCATGATTCTATTTGATCCCGAGAATGGGTATGCCCGCCTCGGTGAGACATTTTTTATTTTGCAGACGACGCCTCCCAGTTCCTGATCCTTGGGCTCAATCGTTCGGCACATCGATAAAGATTGGTAATTTATTTCGACCATCAGATGATCTTCTGACCTCACACATTAGGGGGCATCTGTTATAACCCTAAATTGCACCATACATACTTACCTGGCATTAGGCCATCTCAGATCCCTTCTTTGCCAAAGCAGTGCTGAAGAACTCTTTAAAAAACATCTTTTATAAGGGCCAACACACCCTACTCCATTACTGTATGTGTGTAAATGCTAGCTGACCTAAAAAAACCCACGTGGACTAACAAAAGCATGAAAAAAGGAAAGTTTTTGTTGGAACACACAACTTTGGGTGAGTTAATTGAAACTCTCGGCCATGCATGGCCGAGGGTTCGTCCAAATACCTAGCTCCTTCTAGCCTATAAAAGAAGGGGTAGGGGTCCCATTTGGAAGAGAAAAAAGATAGAAAAGAAACTCTGCCCAATTGCATATTCCCATTGTCCCAACCCTTTATCCATCCTTGTGCAAGAAGAGATACAAAGCAAAGAAGTTGGAGGACATTTGAAGAGCTGCCCAAGATCAGGGTTCGCGGAGCAATGGCCAGTCTCAACATTTGTAAGTTGATTCATTTAAAGTAATAAAGAAATTATTTTCCCGTCCCACTTTATGAGTTCTTCATAGTACAGTAAATATATGTTTGAATCTCTAACCCATTAGTCTATAGGTAAAATGCATGTGTAGTTTGTTGCTTGTTTTGCATACAAGTCAGCTTTGAAAGGAGGATTGCTAACAAGTGATCAAGTGGGAGGAAGGATCAACACCGAACATCCAGAACAAGGTATGTTGGTCTAACCATGTATTTGCTGAAAATAAATGGGGTTTAAGTTAGGGGACAAAGGTAGAAAGTACATTTCTTTTGGTCATATCTGAATGCATAAGATAACCCTATTTGCTAGTCTGTAAGGGGATTTCCCTCACAAAAACACCAATGGTAATGGTATTCAAGAAAGATAGCTCATGGCATATGCGTCCAGATTATAGAGATCTCAAGAAGATCATTATTAAAGATAAGTTTCCCATTCCCGTCATTGATGAATTATTAGATGGTGGAGCAATCTATTTCACAAAATTGGATCTCCGTTCAGGGTATCATCAAATCAAAATGAAGGAAGAAGATATCCCAAAATAAATATTTTGAACTCATGAAGGCCATTATGAATTTTTGGTCATGCCTTTTGGCCTTACAAATGCACCTTCCACATTCCAAGGGTTGATGAATTCCATTTTCAAGCCTTCCTTCGAAAATTTGTGTTAGTATTTTTTGATGATATACTAATCTATAACAACTCTTGGGAGGATCATGTGTGACATGTTGACAAGGTGATACAACTACTAAAGGAGCAACAACTATATGCCAAACCATCCAAATGTTTCTTTGGAGTAAAGGAGGTAGAGTATTTGGGTCATATTGTATATCATGAAGGTGTCAAGGTAGACCCTAACAAGATTAGGGCCATGATGGACTGGTCGATTCCCAAAACATTGAAGAATCTTAGAGGATTTTTGGGTTTGACAGTTTACTACCGCAAGTTTGTTCGTAACTATGGAAGAATAGAAACACCTTTAACGACACTAACTTAGAAGGATGCATTTTCATGGAGTCTAGAGGCAACTAAATCTTTTGAACAACTTAAAGATGTGATGTGCAAATCTCCTATCTTGACCACTCCAGACTTCACAAAAACCTTTATTGTGGAATGCAATGCCTCGGGAAATGGAATTGGTGTTGTCTTAATGAAAAAAGGAAGGCCCCTGGATTTTCAAAGTCGACCACTCAAGGGAAAGGACTTACACAAACCCATTTATGAGAAGGAAATGATGGCAATACTACATGCATTGAAGAAATGGCGTCCTTACCTAATAGGTAGTCACTTCAAGGTCAAAACAGATCATGATAGTCTTAAATACTTC